>OOFJ01105478.1:0-13109 GCA_900323375.1 Benthosema glaciale
GGGGGGGCATTGGGTCACGCGAAAGCTGCCCCCGAATCCCAGCGTGATGCACAACGACAATCGCAATGACGAACATGTGTTGTATTGAAAAGTCCACACATGCTGAATAACGATGAGGCTCGAGCCCACATAAGCAAAGAAAGTTTCAAGCAAAGAATTTTTTTATCGTGGCTTTATATAGAAAAAGACATAACTAGCAAACTCCAAAGTAAACCAATAGTAATGCTTTCCACAACATGTATACAAAAGTCATCATGTTTAAACTCTAAGTTCCTCGCTATAGAAGCGGCCTCTCTTATCACTGTATAAATAATACAAAAGTCATCATGTTTAAACTCTAAGTTCCTCGCTATAGAAGTGGCCTCTCTTATCACTGTATAAATAATAATATGAAGCCTCTCTTATCACTGTATAAATAATAATATGCAGCCTCCCCTTCTCGCCGTATAGTTTTGTGGCACACCCGCATTTCTGTCACTATAGAATAGTGTGAAAGGTGCTTCAAAATCTCTATTATTAAACTCACTAAACTGGTGCTCCATTAGTTTTAATGCCTCGTGATTTCTGTGATGAAGAAAATAATGGATGCAAGCGCTCGCTAAACAAAGCATTAATGACTAAATGTTCTTTATGAACTGTTTCAAAAAGACTCACTTCCCAGTTCCCACTGTATAAAAAAGTAATGTAGAGGTGGTGGAGCATGTTACTCATTTTCCCGTGGGTTTCATGAAACCACCATAGTTTTATCAGGTCAAGCTATGATCTTGATGGAAGGCACAACAAGCACCAAGCTTTCTCTCTTTTGTTGTACAATAAAGAAAAACAATCAGCTGTGTTGATAAATCTAGTAGAAATATCTTTCTTGAAAGCAAAACAGAAAACACACCAGGATAACCTTAATTGGATTCTGGGTTATATTTCATACAGTCTCCTCAATGACCACTTTTAACCTGATCCACATTTCTTAAGCACTTAACTATATAATAAAAGTACCTTTATAGCTATCCCGGTACAGGCTATATTAATTTCTAATCAATATCCTGAATTCCTGATTGTGTTAAAGGCATGTAAAACACAGCTTGAGAGAGGTTTTTCACCCAAAAGTCTCAAGAAGAGGAGAGTTAACAGTGAAAACATAAAGAACTATTTGTTCATCCAACCCGGTTTCATCAATTTATTATTATACATTATTGCTGTCCAGATGTCCTACCTGGACTGTCTAGCTATTGGAAATTATTTACAAAACAATTGAACTGCAACGAACTGCAGCGACCAATGACGCATCTATATATTTTGCATCTATATATTTTGCATCTACATATTTTGCATCTATATATTTTGCATCTATATATTTTTGTATCTATGGTTAAAAGCTGAAGAACTAGCCAATTATGAGGCTAGGAAATCAGATGAAGAAAGTGCAATCCAAGAAGACAACATTTGGTGTGTGTGCGCGCGCGCGTGCGTGTACTCACTGGTCCTCGTTGCGGAACACCACCCAGGTAACGCTGACGCTGATGCAGAAGGCAGAGAGCAACATCATGCGGATCTGAGGTCGCTTGTGTAAGTATGGCAGATTGTTCTCTGGGATCCTACGGTCACAAGATTCCAGACATTCAGCCCACCAGAGAATAATATTTGGATTATTTAATTTGATCTAACCTGATAAAATGACACTCGGGTCATGTCTCGCTTTAAAAACATTTTTGATTGATAACACTTTATATTAACTAGACACACACCTTCATAATCAGGCCTATGCCTATATATCACAAATAATCTCTTAAATTAGTCTATATTCTGGCGAATTAAACAAATTTAATTTATATATTAAATATAGCTGTTACATGTATTCATAATGTGCATTACACAAAGTCACAAGAAATCTGTGAAATATGCCACAATTAACCTATGCAGAGCATACTGAATGTTGCTGCACAATAATCTCAAACGAGTATCACCTGCACTTGCAGAAAGGCATTCTCCTGACAAAAGGCCAGAGGCAGCTGTAGAGACCCACCGAGGACGCCACGCAGAAGATGCCTATTACCCAGATGGCTACAGATGAGACGAAAGGAAAAAAGGTTAGGATGCATGTCGTCACCATGTCACAATAATCGACAACATTCACAGCCTGTGATCTGTCCATTGTACCAAGACATCAGAGACATATACCCACAGATTACAATCACCCACAGAGACTGAAAACATGACTAATGACAAAAAACTCCCATATCTGCTGGGCGAAGTACAACAATATGCAGAGAGACAGCAGCAAGATTTGTGACCTGCTGTGATAACACTGCATTGTGAGTGTTCTTGGTACATAGAAATTGATTTATTGAGGTTTCTGACTTTCAAATGTACATAATTTCTGTCTTGATTGTATTGTTGTATTGTGCCTTTTGCTTTGGCAATGTAAACATATGTTTTCTCATGCCAATACAGCCCATTGAATTGAATAGATAAAGGAATAAAGCATGTTGTTGTACTGTATTTTTCCAACATGTCACGTTTTATGTGCTATTCCTAATCTATTGTCTAATGTCTTATTTAGTGGCTAAATATTTGTCATCCATCCATACAACACTTTACACTATGACTACGCAGAGGTAGCAAAACCTCTTTAATCATCTTTGTATTATGAAACCAGGTGATTAGAGCAGTTTCACCGTTGTATGACTAGTTGATTGAGTGCAGAGAGATGCGTGACATATGTGCTGGCATGTGAGTGTACTGTACCCAAGCTGTCGTAGAAAAAGTAGAGTAGCACCAGCATACTGCAGCACATGACCACGAACACGCAGATCATGATTGGTGTGACGTCCACCGTCTCCTCTTCCTGCTTCTCGGCGCTGTCGTCCCTCTTGTGTTTCATGTACCGCCTTCAGGATGGCGGAACGCAAGGTGACAGGAAAATGTTAGAAGGGTTTGTTGGGGAGTCTTTCATGTTGTAGAACAAAGGGGAACTGTAGCCTAAACCTAACCTTAACCTCAGTAAAACTATACCTAACTTCTCAACTTTTCAACTTCTATTCTAAGATATGTATAAATACTAGGGATGTCCCGATAAAGTTTTGTTGATCCGGATCCGATTCCAATCATTTGTAAATGACGTGATCGGATCGGGACAACCCTAATAAATACAGTCAGATACTGTCAGACATTAATCTTAGACATCATTGTAACTGAACAAGGGTATGAGAGTAATGCGTTACTTGTTTGGCCTAAAGTGACAGCAAAATGTTGGCACTGTACAAAAATCTAAACAATAGTCTTTTCTCATGATGCCGTGTACAAGTCGTTCCAAGAACACATTGATCCACCACATACAGAGGGGTGTCTGTCTCCATTTCCCAACTTACTTCTTGCTGTCCTTGCTGCCAGCCCACTGGCCTCCTATGGCAACTGTTCCCACTGCCATCAAAAAGATGATCACCATGTTGTAGTCCAGCACAGGCTCACTGGGTGCATACATGGCGACCTCTCTTCCTTTCCCAAATTTCTGCAGGGGTTAGGAAACAGAAAAGCTCTGGTTCAGGTTGGGGAAGTCACCGGCATGCGATGACATACTGGTAATCAAGCATTACAGACAGACTATACTTTGCATACTTTGGTTAGCCTGTGAGACAGTGGTAATGATTGGCCATTGCATTGTTTAATACATTACTGTATAATGCAATAGAAGTTGGACAGCAATAAATGTGTTATTTGCATCACATGTAATGCTAAACTACAATTTTCAGGTTACAATAATATACAACAGGGGGAAAAGGTCTGTCATATTTATACAACGATTCTGTCTTGATTTATTGATTCTTCAAAATGCAAGTTCTCCTAACAGCTATTATGAGTGACTGCATCTCTTCAACTTGTCACCTTGCTTATGTCCAGCATGTCAGAGTAGCTGAGCAGCGCTACAGGGATGTCAATCTCTTCATACTGTGTCTTGTTTCCTGCAGGTGGTGTCTGTAATAAAATAAAACAATAGAGGGCTGCAAAATGTGGACAGAATAAACCATTATTGAAAAAATGTTGGCATTGTTACTGTGATATATGAATGTTCATCTGTACAACTGTGCTCAAAACAAGTGTCCGGAATTATTGGGAGAGCAGAACGATGGTCATAATTTATCAAATATGTGCATTGCAAAATGTTTCCCTCTGCGTGTCATTTGATTTAGAGGCCTATGATCCCGCACGGCACCACAATACCTTAAGGAAGAAGCACTGTAAAATACTGTATTGTCAATATATTTTAGCATTTTATAACTGAACTAGATTGCATTTTGATGTCAATAATTTTGTAATTAAGTATTATTGGGTCCTTTTTGGAATTGGGTATTATTGATATCGAACTAAATAACAAGTAACAACAGTTATAATTGATTAATAGGATCAATTAATAGTTTTCTGAACATTGATTTAAGAAAGTTTGGATTTACTTTATTCTGTTTAGCTATTTCATTTTTGTTTTCCATTTAGCCTACGATGTGTGAATCTTCTCGTTTATATGGTTATTGCGCTCAATACAAGAAAGCAAAGCGACGGTACATTACATTTGTAGTCGCACGAAAAGGGATTATCCGCAGCCAACATTTCTTCAAAACAGTCCGTGGTACGTTGCTGACAGACAGCGGAAATGAAAGACCAATCACACATTTTTGGCCAGTTAGAACTTCTTGGACGTGCAAGAACTACCAAACAGCTCTGAAAAGAACAGCCAAAGTTCTGAATGAGGTTTTGTTCTTAGGTACCTAGGCCAAACAGTTTGGATTGGATGTCGTTTGGAGTATGCTGTAGCCATCAATCCATTTCAGACATATGCCTTTTGGAAATTAATTCATCGCATGCCAAAATGGCGTTAGCTGCAACGTTTTCTTTTTTTTTTTTTACAGGTATTTGAAAGGTTGGGTGTTATTTTCAAGCCGTATGTGCATGTGGTTTGGTGTGGTCGGTTGTTGATGCCCCCTTACCAGCCTGTCCTTGCTGACTATGAGAATACCTTTGGCGCCATTAATCTGGGCCAAGCGGACCTTCTCATAGAAGGTGCAGTTTCCCCTCATCACCATAGGGATGCTGTTGGTGAAGCCTCCCTCGGGGACCTCTGATGGAGAGCACAGCACTGATGCCGTCAGGTCGTAGATCTGGAGACGTGACTACGGAACGCATTAATAAAACAAAAGAAATCATAATCGTGTCAAACATTACAGAACTACATAGACACAATGCACTCGCAAGTATACATAAAGGCATAAATGCATTCACCATTTTTGTCCAAACACTGTGTAGTTATCTGAAAATTCTTTGATTGATACTTTTGTTGGCAAGTGGTAACACTGTCATGTGTAAACAAACTGTGCAATACGTGACAGAACCAGTATCTCTGAGCTGCACTGGTCTAATGTAGATTAATGCAATTCACGCAGCCTGATAGTTACCGACTCTGCCGAGTTCAAGACCTAGAAGTTTAAACACCAGTTTGGATGGTGCAATTCAATAGCATGAAAAGAAATGCTATAAGTTTAACCAACTACATGTTGCGGTATTGTTCTACATCAATTCATATCTCCAGCCTGATCTGCACCTCTGCAATCAATGTGTGCGTCTACTGGACGCACACATTGGACACATTGGATCATAAAATGCTTGATCCTTGTCTATTATTTTTCATCTGACCATCACTGATTCTTGGCCATAAAGTTGGTACTAACTGTTCACTTACTGCCTTATTGAGGTCCTGCGGTAGACCTGCCCATTGTGAGTTGAAGAATATGCAGTAATCCTTTCCTTTACTTTTTCCCTTGTCGCTGAAATGGGCCATGCCATACTCTCCCACGACCTGTAAAAACAGTAAATGTCATAAGAAAAACCACACCCGTGTGAAGTGAGGGGCGCTCTTATCATCGCACATCATCATGACGTAAAATAAACAATATTCCTATTTGCTCAGACACTATGACGTCAAATTGTCCATTCATTGTCAATGTGAATTTAATGTTTGTGTGGACAGAAATAGACACTAAGCCGATAGTGCTTGTCCACATATGATGTAAATTGTCCATTCATTGTCAATGGGTATTTAATGTTTGTTAAGATGAAAATCTACACAAATAGCTGAATATAGGAGGGGCCAGCGCCCCTCAAAAGTCTAAAACTGATGTCTAAGTGAGGGGTGCTCTAATCAGAGAGACAGCGAGATCCAGTACCAGAACCTAGTAGTCTAACCTGATGTCTAAGTGAGGGGTGCTCTTATCAGAGAGACAGCGAGATCCAGTACCAGAACCTAGTAGTCTAACCTGATGTCTAAGTGAGGGGTGCTCTTATCAGAGAGACAGCGAGATCCAGTACCAGAACCTAGTAGTCTAACCTGATGTCTAAGTGAGGGGTGCTCTTATCAGAGAGACAGCGAGATCCAGTACCAGAACCTAGTCGCGACTAGTAAGAAACTAGTCGCGACCAGGTCGGTCGCTACTGGATCTCGCCCTTCCTGGGTTATCACAAGGATAGTAGAGCAAGGATAGGAAGCGAAGACCATACTTCCGTACTACGGTGGAGTCCTGGGAGTAAACAGACATGCGCAATGGAGACCAGGACGTTGTACCAAAGATGCTATTGGTCTCTTGGGTTGTACATGCACATTGCACATGTCCGTTTCCTCCCATGGACTCCACAGTGCGGGTCTCTTCCTGTCCTTTCTGAATTATCAATGGGTTATCATTGTACATCCTCATTCCAGCCAATCACAATGTGTGTACTCTTCATGTACCTTCATCTTCAATGGTTGTGTTGTGTTGTGTTTACACCTATGGTTCACACACTTTCATATTCAATGTTTATTTACACAAACCCTCAAAGCTGGACATAGGAGGGACTGGTGCCCTTCAAAAAGTAAATGTAATAAATGTGTATATAATGTGGGTACTGGGTAACATTCCTTTTAAACATTAAAATATCAACTTTAATCCCAAATACATAGCAACGTTGGAAATGTGTCGTTGAGGAAAATAAAGTATCATGTTCTTAACCATGACGGACAGGACAGTAATGACAAAGAAGCTGTTGCTGGTGTGGTGTGTCTTACACAGGATACTCCAACAGGCTTTTTGGCCTCATTTCCATTAACAACGAGGACAGTTCTCACACAGTGCAGCTCTACAGTTGGTGGTGTGAGAGTAACGTTATCGTGCATGACCAGTAGCAACGATCTACTTTATCGCAATAAACCTGATAAGACAGCCCGCTATAACTCATAGTAAAGTAGGCTAATGATTGCCATGTTAGCTGATTGTCTGAAATGACAACCAACTCGAACATTATTGCTCTCGGAGAGTTCACTTTAATAGTGAAATTAAAGCATTTAGCTGAACCACCATCAGCACAGTAAATTTACTGAACAGAAACCTAATAAAGATGTGCGGGATACCCTGCATGGGCCCTACATATCGGTGATCTCCGCAAGCTAACAACAGTCATAGCATGCAAGCTAAGTAACCATTCCGAAAATTAAAGCAAAAAAAACAAAAAAAAACATTGTTCTCATCGACCACGTGCCGAGTGCAGTATACACATAAACGCAAGCTCCCTTTGTCAAGGCAACCGTGTGGCCTTTACCCTTACCTTTTGAACTAAAAAGGCTGTCCAGATCAGGGTTAAAGGGACCCTCATGATGCCTTAGCTTGTTGTTGTTTCCCCATCAACCACCACCGCACTGCTCACTACAGCGTACAGCCCACCAGCTGGTCCGCTATAGACCCGCCTACACACTGCAGCGCATTATGCCAGAGCCTTCTAGTAGAGAGGGTTGCGACATTGAGGGTACAGAAAACAGCGCTCGCGCGCTGTTCACGCAGCCTTGAACCGTAGAAAGCTGGAGTTGGAAATGCATCGTTTTCAACGAGGGGCCGGGCGCATGCGCGCAACATGTTAACAACAACTAGTTGTCTCTGTAATGTTTATGTTGTACTATTACCACAAAACGATCTCAAATAAAGCGATTTAAGATCATTAAAGCTGGGCTGCATAGCCTGCATTTCTGCCTACGTCCGGGTCCAGGGCTTGTTGTCACGGTTGGTTGTCCCCATTCTCAATCTCAATAGAAGTCTATAGTATAGAAGAGCCGCCATTAGACCCGCCCCATGGAAGTGAACGGAGTTGTCAGAACTGTGTCTATACTCTAAGGCGCTGGCATATGCTATTGGTTATTTTAATACGAGTGGAAAAAAGACGCCCTGTGAGAAATTGTAATTCGTTTCTACCAACTTTTATATGTTTCAAAAATAGTACTAGCAGTAGTAGATAGTAAATAGTAATCAGCATGAAAACAAAGACTCATGGAGTAACAGTAAGTAACTAAAATGAAAAGGAGCGCTGGCTACCTCTGGAGCAGTGGTTCCCAAAGTGGGATCCCGGGCAGGGCGGGGACTCCTTGAGGGAGTTTAGGGGTTCCCCATCTAAATGATAGTTTTGAACCAAATGGAACTTTATGGGTCTGTAACTCTGAGAAGTGTACAGATTTGTACACTCTCAAGAGTGAAATTAACATTGATTTCATTACAATATAAATTGGGGTCCCATAGATAGAAATGCCATTAAATGGGGGTCTGTACTACGCTAGACTAATATGCATGTCAAACTGGGTGTCCTCATTTAAATGGGTTGAGAATAACTGCTAGAGCCGTAAAACTCTTCTCTTGTGGGGGTCCCCTGGCATATGTTTTCAAATGGGGGTCTGCAGACTAATACGTGTCAATTTGGGGTCCTTGATATGAAATAGTTTGGGAACCACTGCTCTAAGATCGCCCTGTTGTTCCTTAAACCTGGTCGAGTTGAGTGGAACTTTCAGTACTATTCTACAACGAAAAGTAATTAGGGGAACATGGGGATGGGTAGGTGCTGCTCAATTTATTAGGATTCAACTTCCAGCAGTCCAGTATGAAAGTGTGTACACCCAATTCGATTGAGATATATTGCGTGCAAGTGGAAATTATGGCCTAAAGCTGACACTAGAGGAAAAGGCCATGGACATGGAGTCACCCAAATCAGTCAGGTTCATCAGGAGCTCATCCAGGAGTGCTCCCTGGTCCATAGAACTCCTAACGCTATGGACCAGAGGCTATGGAGTGGACCAGAGTTAAACTTAAACAATTACCCAATTTGTGGTTTATTTATCAGTATTGAAATAAAGAGTATCTTAAGTCATGGTTTTAAACCTTGATCTTCACATTTAGGCTACCTGTATTTTGCATACATTTAGGCCTACTGTGTATGACACTGAGCGTCACCCCGGGACCTCTCATTATCTTCATAAACCTCCTCACGTTGGCTTCTCTGCTGGGAGTGAGTCTCCACTTCGCTGAGAATGACTTCCTCCATGTCATCATCAGATATAATCACATCCTCCCTGGGAGGTAGCAGATTTTCCAGCTGGTGCATTAGATGTTCTGGAAGCCAGTCCTTCTCAGGGAATTCCACCACAAACTGAATGAACAGGGATCCCTTTTCGTAGGGATCCTTGTAAATTGGCATGCCTTCATTCTGGATACATTTCAGATCATTGGGCTTCACGACTTCACCTGGCTGTGAGCTGATGAGCAGCGTTCTGTTGTCTAATGTGTGAATAGTCTTCTTAAAACCACAAAGAGCATCAACCAGCTTGATAACCATTTTCATTACCAGATTATCCCCCCGTCTCTGGAAAACAGGATGCTCCCTCTGATCCAGCACGACGATGATGTCACCAGGCTCCAGGCCTGGTTCCTGGTCACCTTCACCGTGGAGTATAATTTTCTGACCATGTCTCATTCCTTTGTCAATGTGAACCTCAAGAATCTTTTTCTTGCGTTCCACCTTCTGCCCATTGCAGGTCTTGCAACGGTCCTTGGAGTTAAAACGCTCGCCCTGTCCCCGACAGTCAGCACACACTCTACGTAGGGTCTGAATCATGCCCGGTATGATCTGGTGTTCTTGGATCTGGAAACCTTCTCCTTTACAACTTGAGCAATTCTCCAGTGAACCTTTTCTACCACCATAACCTTCACACTTTTCACAAATTACATTTTTCTGGATCCCAACTTTTCTGGTGGTTCCATTGTACATCTCTTCCAGGGTAACGGGAAACTGATGAACTACATTCTTACCTCGTCTCTGCATTCTTTCACCAAAGAACATGTTGAAAATGTCCATGGGGACATGTCCACCCAAGCCACGTTCCTTGATAGCTTGTTCTCCTCCTTTATCGTACAAGGCCCTCTTCTTTGGATTTGATAGCACATCATATGCTTGTGATATGAGCTTGAACCTCTCTCCTTCATTAGGATTCTTGTCTGGGTGATATTTCAATGCAAGTTTTCTATATGCTTGTTTGATTTCTTCAGGCGAGGCTTTGGGACTAACACCCAAGATTTCATAATAGCTCGTCTCATGAACCATGATGACAACCTTGCGACTGCTATGCCGTAGATTCTTGTGCTTCTATGGAAGATGGCACGCCTGCGTCACCTTTTACGGCGAGGCTCCTCAGAGGACAGCCGTCTTAAGAGACCTCGATCCGGATCATATGTTGTGCAATGCACACTACCAGTATAGGCTACAGCTGTTCCTCTATGAATGTCTTTTCATATGATATTTGGAAATAATGAACATGAATCAAGACCAGGTTGAAACATTGCCCAAATCCAAGTCATGTCATAAATGTTGCAAATATATTTATAGTCCATATAGATGACACCATTGACGTCACTGGATGGCAACATGAAGTCTGACATGCACATTGGAGCCACACTGGTCCCATGTGGATCCACATGATTAGAATTATTTTGGCACCCTAGTTTTTTACGGCAGCTAACCCAAGGCCCTGAGCGCACCCAATTCTGTATCATGAAAGATCCCTCTGCTCCTATACACAGCGGTGGAAAGTACTCATAAGTTTTACTACTAAGTCAAATCAGAATTGACTGGAGAAAAAGTACAAAGGTATTGGCATCAAAATATACATACCAAAAGTAAAAATATTGACGGTATTGACCTTTTTACCGATATCCAATATTTTTTTTACCGATATCCAATATCCCGATATTGTCTAACTCCTAATTCCCGATACCGATATCAACAGATACCGATATATATGGGCTTTTTCGAGTGGTGGAAAAAGTACTTTTACTTAGGTAAAAGTATGAATACTGCAATATTAGTAATACTCAACATGTACTTGAGTAAAAGTACAAAATAATAAAATAAAAATAATTTGAAAATAGCATGATCTGCAAGCTCACAATGTGTCGCATTGTGACACATTGATTACTGTGATTATGGTAGGCTCACATTTCATACCACACACACACACACACACACACACACATTACACTCCTGTAACCTTTTAAAAAGGTTACAGGAGTGATTTATTTTTATTTTACCGATACCAATATTTTCCGATATACATTTTTAAAGCCTGCCCATCCATAATACAGAAAGTTCCATTTCACAATTGACAGGTTTTCAAATGTATAAAAGTTATTTGAAAATGTCAAAGAACGTTTGAGCATGTAGAAGTGAACATCAATGCTCACTTCAGCAATTTGAAAATAGCAGAAGCGAGCTTGTAGATCTGATCATAGAGCTGATAATCAAAATCTACTACAAATTAACTATTCTTTCAAATAGTACAACATTGACCTCTCAGATGTAGTGGAGTAGAAGTAAAATTGTTGAAAATTGGAAATACTCCAGTAAAGTAGAAATAAATTGTGCCTCGAGTACTATACCTTCCACCACTGGCACTTGAATTGATCGCAATGGAATTTAATAATAATAAAATAAAACCCTAATTAATAATAGTGTGTAAAACGCAGCCTAGTGTTGTGATCTAATTCATCTAATCAGGCAGGCAACCATTACAACAGCAGCTACTGTTTTAATGTTGGACATTTGTGTACAAGACTCAGGTAGTTATTATAGCCAGGAGGTGGCGGTGTTGCACACATAACCAGACAATTGAACCCCAACCCCGTTATGACCATAAGTCCATTCCTACACCTGAACCAAACATGAACGTCAAAACTCTGCTGCTGATAAGGGAGACAGCAAAGTCCCCCTTACCATCAGCCCTAAACTCTAACCCTATTAACCTTACCATCACCCTCACCCCTATTAAACTCTAATCCTAAAACCTTACCATAACCCTAAATTCTGTGTGTCTGTCTGTCTGTCTCTCTCTATCTCTTTCTCTCTGTTTGTGTCCCCCCCCCCTCACGGAGTTGCACCACTCACTTCACACAGGTGTGATTTTTCAATTAATCAATGCTATTGAACACCCACATTTGGAACCAATGAAAAGTATTTTAAAGTGCTTCAGACAAAACCACCTAACTCCATTGGATTTGGACCCTCAACCTTTTTCTTTCCTTGAAGATCTACCCATATTCTTTTTCCTGAGAAAAGCTGAAACACACATGCGCGCGCATGCATGCACACACACACGCACATATATATACAGTATACTGTAACTGGACCCTTACAGCCAGGCCTGGAACAGGTCTGTAACTTGTACACTGGGGCCTATTGTACTGTACATCTGGAGCAATGGTTCTCAAACGTTTACATTTCAAGGACCCGCATAACTCTGAGAGTTCACAAATGGAACCAAATGGACCCCTGGACAGTGCAGTAGACAAATAACCTACACTCTCACAGGATCAAGTGATCACATTCACTGGAATGTGTGCAATGTGTGAGGCCAATTTCGAATTGCAGCAGTCCGTAGGTGCCCTTTGAGTGGTTTTGAAGGAGTCAAGGGATTTGCATGTCTTAATGACGGTTGGTAGGGCGTTCCACATTTTGGTGGCATATGAGCGAAATTAATTTAGTCCCTTGTTTGTGCCGAATCTGGATTGCACATGGTTTGTTGAACTCCCTCTGGTGTTGTGACTTAAGGAAGTATTTAGGTTATCATGGTTATATGGTTACATGGTTATCTTGGTGGTGTATCTCGTGGACCAGACCCATTGCAAGATGCTGTACTCTGTCGTCAACCCTAAGCCATTCCAGCTGTGTGTGTGTGTGTGTGTGTGTGTGTGTGGGTGTGTGTGTGTGTGTGTGTGTGTGTGTGTGTA
>OOFJ01105495.1:0-10974 GCA_900323375.1 Benthosema glaciale
TTGCAACGGAGGAGTAAATCTGAATTAAGGACTAATCCAGACACTACAGTGCTGCTTTCTAAGCATGTTTCAACAGTTCCAGAGAGAGAGAGAGAGAGAGAGAGAGAGAGAGAGAGAGAGAGAGAGAGAGAGACACACACACAAAATAAGAGTGTAGAGTCAATAACTGATTATCATTATAAAAGCCCCAATCACAATCAGAGGCGTGTGTGTTATGTACACAGTAGGAGAGATCAATATACAATTATTATTTTTTGTCCTAAACCATGGACATTATTATCCATCCGAAAGAAGAACATCACTAGCCTACTCTCTGTGTGTGTGTGTGTGTGTGTGTGTGTGTGTGTGTTAGGACTTATGATTTATCCGGTTGAAATCACAAATATTTGATGATTCGTCTTTATATAGAAATCTGTTTTTTTATGACCCAACATTTGCAAGTGTTTCAGTTCTGATTTGGAGCACATACAACAGAGCCATATTATGAATATGTTTTGGGCATTTAAAAGCTATGATGGCAGAATGATTATTTTAATTTGCAACGATCCTTCAGACTGAAGAATGTGTGTTCCGAGTGAGCGCTTACCTCTGGTGACCCATGGCTGCAAGCTGGTTAGCTACTATGAGAAACAGAGAAAACAGATGATCAATGCATCTTCTACAGTTCATGAAAGACCAACCCAATTAGAAGAACACAGACAACTGCTATGGATGCAGAGCGAAATCGTGACTAGGGATGTTCACGGCAGACCAAAAACATCTTATTTTGAATATCTGACCCCAGTCCACACACACATACCTTTGATGGAAGTTTACCAGTCTGACTGATTTATGAGCAGAAATCAGCCACCACCGACTAAGCACATAACATAAGCCCTATTTTATACCTTAACTAATCGAAAATAGCACATAGGACCCATTTTATATTTTGACTAATCATAAATATCCTATAAGCTCACAACGCATTACACACTAGATCGGCCATCAGAACATTATGAAAATCTAGTAAAAATATTTAGAAAACGTTTGGGACACCGGGGGTGAAAGTGGTCAAAGCTCCACCCCCGTCTGCCATCTAGTGTGTTCTGAATGATAAACCAGGTCAAGTGCTATGCTAAATATTTCCCAACCACAACTCCTTATCTTATCTTTCACCTGTACAGCTACCCTCATGCTGGCACACAGAAACACTTAAACCAAACACACCAGAGCAGCATGTATTTTACACATCCACAAAAAAGGTCAGTCGATCAATGTTTCACAGATATTAATTTTTGTGGAAGTAGGTCAAAATGGACATAACAGGTGTGGCAAATCAAAATAATATTTGTGTTATATGATCAGGACATCCCTACTTAAAGGAGAATTCAGAACCAAATGTTTTCTTACCTTAATCCGATCACTATATCCAAAAAAGGAGTGGAAGGTGAATAAATCACTCCCTCCCTCCCTCCCTCGTTCCAAATGGGCTGCCGTAAAAAGGCAAACTACCGTTTTTAAAACCCACTACGCATGCTCTGAGCTGTGGCGTGCAGGACTCAGGATGAGGTTATGAAAACTTTAAACTCTACCACTCGTTCTTGGATATAATGTCAACATCAGATTAGGTATGAAAAAAATTGTTATTCTGGAATTCTCCTTTAATTTGACTTCATGCACACATCCAAACAAATGCAAAAATTTCAACTGGGAAAAGCCACACATGGGAAGTTGAAAATATGTCAGCCACTGCTTTTTGCTGCCACGGCATAAGTTATGATCTAGTGGACACAGGCACAGCTCCCTCTCTCTTTTTCGTTCTCCCTCCATCTCGTCTCTTGACACACACACACACACACACACACGCACGCCTCTTACCTGTGACTTCTGTCATTCCAAAAACCCAAGTTTAAAAAAAGAACACACACACACAAAACACACAGTTGACATGGTCTGCTGGCTTTCAGTTAAAATATAGCCGAGTACATTTTCACCCTGAATTTACTGAACTTACACCGTTCAGTACAACTAGAAAACCAGGATTGAGGATGATCAATGTGTCCCGACTCACCTGCGTCGTCCCCGGGGCGCTTCTGTCCAGAGTAGTAGAGTGAGGCTTCCACGCCTGCTGACGAGCTGTTGAGATGGGACATCTGTTCATTGCCCATCTTAACCGCCATCTGACACACAGGGAGGGAAAGACCATGTCCAAGTTAATGACCATCAACGTTTACAATGCGTTTTCCCTGATTCAGACACCTACGCAATCTCATTTTGTGAAGAATCGTGAAAATCGTGCAGCACTAGTTTGGCTGTCCAATGCATTTTAGTTACTCGTGTTTTTGCTTAAAAGAGAGGTTCACGTCAAGCTTTGATGTTGCCCGTTTAAAGCCACAGTAGTTGGCACCAGGTGCTACATTTTTAATGTAGTAATAATGTTCAGCAACTACAGACTAAAGACAATAAATATTTTCATGGAAAGAAATGAGAATCGTGATCTCAATTCTTGTGGAGGAAAATCGAGATTCACATTTTAATCAGAGACACACGCAGATGCTGAAAACCTTTAGTTTTAACTTTTAAAGCACTAGCACGCACATTGACACATGCAATATTTGAATCCAGGTTGTTTATTAGCCCACATAGCTTAGCTGAAATGGCATATGTATGTGAACTCCATTCACATCCATACATGATGCATATAACATTTGACAGTCATTTGACTACAACATCCATCAAACTAAGTACAAACTAGTCGGACAATGATTGTATATTCAAAAAATGTTTCCCCTTTCTGTGGTCATGAAAGTTTAGTCTATGATATCGACATGCATCTGTGCATCATTGTTGGCAGATGCACAATTATCATATTTGTTGCGAACAATTCCCAAATGTACAATAATTTCACCCCATCACAAAAAGGTGCATGAATTTCTAATGTCCTGGACCAGGCTGCAAATCGGTACCTGGGGGCATTAAAAACACAGGTTGCCTCCTTCCAGTCAATCATTATGCTTAATGCATAGTGCTGCACGATTGTTCTTGCTCAAATCTCGATTTTCCTCCACCAGAATTGAGATGACGGTTCTCACTCAATTCTCATTTTCTTTCATTGTCGTTAATCTGTAGTTGTTGAACAAAGTGAACATTACTACACAATGTGGCATTTGGAGCCAACTACTGTGGCTTTAAACAGACAACTTCAAAGAGCTTGACTTAAACCTCTCTTAAAGTCTCTCTTGTTGCTCAAATAAATTGTACAGCCAACTAGTGCTGCACGATTCTAGCTCACATTTAGAGATTGAGATCTCATAGGTGCTGAATCGAGACCTCAATCTTTTTCCGATTAATTGGGGGTAGTAGCACTAATGCATGATATGCATCATGCCCCTCAGTGTGAGCCAAGACCATCACAGGTGGATCAGTGATGTGCCAAGTTTACACATACAGTATGCTACTACTGTATACTAACTTGACCACAAAACACCTTCAGAAAATGACTGCTCCAGTCCATCCAAAACACCCACGACAGACACAACCACTCAGATATTGAAAGTGAACTCACAGACCTTTCAAATATTGATACAGGGCTCCAACTAATTTTGAAATATAGTGGATGCATGGGTGGCACACCCATTGGCACTGTAACGGGGGGTTCTCAAGATATTCCGTCCCCCTACTATTGAGGTCTGGGTCATTCCCATAGCCTCCTTTAATTGTGTGCACAATGTTTGTGTAATGGCTTCTATCACAGGCAACAATGTGGCAAAAAACTACCATACAAGTTTTGAGACTTGACATCAATCAGTTAAGATAGAATTGCGGGAAGATGACGTATACGGCAGTCAAAGTGCTGTTTGCCGAAAGCCTTTTTCTTAGCCAGCCAGCCTGGCTGCGGCTGCATGACTGACGGGCTTCGTACTGTTGAATAGACAGGTGTTCGATTTGTTCGGTAGACGGGAACGCGCAGCACATGCACGCTGAACATGGAGGCGCATTCAAGAATCAAATGGTTATGTGAGGTTTAAGAATCAAGAGAATGAAGGTTTTACTGTAAATGCAATGTTGTGCGTGGTCAAGAAAAAGGATATGGTAAGAATATGATGATAAGCTTCAACGGTATCCATAGCTCTAGCTGTCAAAAGATATGTATATTCTATAGCAGATAAACACTTATACATACAATAGCAGCCATAGTAACAATAATAGTCACATCAACAAGACTACAATAAGCCTACTATTATGATGTCGACTTGTACCATTAGGTTGAGTTGTGTTAAAAGGGACACCATTTTTGCAAAAAAGAAATATGTTAATGACATTTAAAAGATTTAGATTTTAGCAGTGAGCCCGGTGTCTCTGATGTCATCGACACTACTTCCTGGACTACAATTCCCATAATGTTTTGTTGCACTCCACCTCCTTGTGGATAGGGGAAGTACACTTGAATACTTTCCCCCCCGCACATAAGAACTTATTTCCTGACATGAAGCCACGCCCCCGTGCCTGATTGGTTGGTGTAAAACTGGTCAAGCTGTCATGGCGGCGCCACAATAACAACAGCAACCTGCTTGCGGTTAAGGTCAGGTCAGGAGTTTGGGGTAGCGATAGTAATAGACTAACCCTAACCCTCGCGATGTTTGACATGCTTTCGGTTAGGGTTAGGTTTTGGGGTTTGGCTTAGGGTTAGTCAGCGGGCGGCTAGGCGCCATGACAGTTTTACACCGACCAATCAGGCACGGGGGGCATGGCTTCATGTCAGGAAATGCGTGGAACGGGTGTTGGTAATTCCATAGAGGCGGGAAGTACTGAGACAACATGTAGTCGAGGAAGTAGTGTCGATGACACCAGAGACACCGGGCTCACTGATAAAATCTAAAATATCTAAAACCACATATTACACACATAAAGGCCCCCAGGAAAGTATTCTAAATCTTCTAAATGTCATTAACATATATATTTATTTATTTTTGCAAAAATGGTGAAGTGTCCCTTTAAGAGTATGGTTGTCAATGTGTCAATAATGGTTGTCAATGTGGGGTCCAGCATCACCATCATAATCAGTTCAACTACTTATACATATACTTATAACCCTATACATTGGCTATTTGAGATCTGGACAAAATGTGACACGTTTTGAATATTTCTTAAATGGGGTCCGTGGCAAATATTTTAAAATACAGAAAAACGGTCAATAATAATGATAGAATAAAATAAAGTACCGAAAAAGGTACCGTACTGATTCCCAGGTACCGAGCACTGTATAGATTCAACTAGTACACTAGCCTTAAACTTGTGTAAACTCGTGATAAGAGGTTGGCTAGCTGCTAGCTCACCCTAGTAGCCTTAACCGGTGGCAAAATTCAAATAATAATCACACACACACACTGAGGGCAGCTGTGAAACCTTGAGCGGTGACAACAAAGCGTTGAGGAGAAAAGAAAAGAGCAGTGCTGCTGCTTCTGTCACCTCACCATCCATCTCTCTTCATCTTCATGTGTGTGAGAGATGTTTTCATGCAGCAGAACAATGCAGATCAACAAGCAACACATCCCTAGTAAGACACCCTGGCCATCACTCAAAGCCACCGAGACTTCACCCTCAAGGCTCCTAATCTGTAGAAATGGGCTCAGGATTGCTGACTCGCACCTCATTTCCATCACTCTCCTAAGACATTTCTTTTGTATAAGTTAAATACGTGTTGCCTTCTTGCCAGGTGCTTGAAAAGCGCCTGGACTACATTTGCTACCTCTATAGTAGCAACTGTAGTAAATGCTTTTTCTTGATTTGCTCCCTTGTCTCTAGGCTGCCTTTAAGCCAATGCAAGACGTACCAATAAAAACAATAGTCTGAACGCCATGAAACCCATACTCTGAACGTCGCAACGTGAAGCTGTGAGCTGAGGTAGAGGCTGCGGCACACAATTTGATTTACTGTAAATGTTCATAAACAAGAGCTTTCTGCATCTGCCAGTTATGACTGGCTCATTCTTGTTTAAACAAACCGTATGCATGTTTGTTACTTTTACAGTATTTTTATAGTATTGTTTACAGACTCCATGTATTTTATTGAGACTGCATGCCGTTTCCTTTGGACAGATGCTAGGTTATTAATTTAGCTGCTACTAGTCTGTTTACTTGACTACTGTTGACTAGGGTTGGTGGCCTTTACTCATCTGATAATTACCCTATTGGCCTGAAAATAACACTACTACACCAATGGACATATCCTAAAAAAACAGGGTCGTTTATACTACCACTCAGCGGTGCCTTGCATGGTTTCTGCCGCAATTGGTGTATGAATGTGTGGGTGAATGGGTGAATGTAATGCACTATGTAAGCGCATTGGATAAAGTCGCTATATAGATGCAACATTTACCATTTTATACTAGACTATTTGACATTCAATGTTTTTTTCCCCACAAATTAGTCTTGAAAAATGGGGGTTGTCTTAATCAGAGTCGTCTTATATTCGACACAATATTTGTAATGTAAAAAAGGAAATTGGAGGAACAAGTTCAACTACGTACCGACTCTAGATAATCTCAGTGGAAATGTGCAATGCTGGGTAATACAAGGGGGCGGGGCCTACAAATGGCCACAGCCCAGGTTAAATCATTCCTGGACCTGGTTACCATCTCCAATTACTAGCTCAAGGATTCCATTAGAGTCCACCACAATTTACGGTAATTCCAAGTCTGTCATGATAACATTTCAATGAATGATTATCATGCAAATAACAATTCAATTGTTAAACCTCCATTCACACTCCTGAGTGTGTTTATTATCTTGTTTGAGGTTGTTTTGTGCATGGTCTAACAAAAAAGAAAACAATTACTAGTCGAAATAAATCATTGAAATTGTCTGGTTGGCCGGTGGACATGAGTCTATAACCTTGCGTTATGGATTTTCCAAACAGGGGAATATAGGCGAATGTCGAACACCGAACAGGCTAGGGTGCTGAAGAGGGGGTAAAGGCTCCGTAGAGTTGACCTCTCGTCTGCTACTGGTGCAGAAGCACGCCTAAATAAGCCAGTCGCTCATTTGAACTAGAGACCATATTCTCGATGTCAACACTCAATTCCTATACCAATTGATCAACTCCAAAGCAAAGCTAGCGCAAAAATGTGAGTATTGGTTGAGCCCGAGTAAATCAGCTATTAGAATCTTGAAAGCAAGCCCAAATAAGCAATTACACTTCAGAAACAAGCCCAAACAAAAGCAACCTGCAACTATGAATATGTACAAGCGACTTTAGAGGAAAACAAAGTCGGGCTCTTGCAGACCAGTGCTGCCGCCTGCTGGTGTGGAGTGATATGTCATCCGTGCATGCGCCCACCGCACAACAATGTGCCATCGGCCGACAGTTTGTGCTGAACTAAATGCCAACTTGTGCCATGTCTGTTGTAGTCTACTCTGAAGTAGTCCATTTGGTGGAGTGACCTTTACAAATATTGCGGGTATTACTTGGTGCAGTGACCTTTACAAATATTGCGGGTAATCTTTTTAACATTGAGGGTGAAATACTCATTATATATACTTAGTTGCGTGCACTGCGACATTGTGCCTGTACACGTTTGTTTCTATGCAGCTTAGTTGGGAAAGCAACATTCATGCACAACCAACTACAAGACCTACACTAGAGTGTGATAACATCTGCATTCGGCCATTTTATCTCGGGTTTTATGAGTACGATCGTCATATTTATTATAATAGCCGGCTCCGTTCGGGTTCCAATTCCGTGCTATTCGGGCTCGGTGCTAGAATTCTGATAATAGCAGCAGGTAGTGGTGGATATTGCTTGCAATCTCACGATATGTATCACGATACAGAGGCCACGATACGATATATAGATTCATCGATATATATTGATTATATGTTTATCCAAAAAGAATGACCATGTTGCGCAAATACAATAAAACACTCTCAGGCTGCACATAGATCTTTAAATTAAAATGAAATGTCTAAACATCCTAACAAGAGGTCTGGGAAGGGAGTGCATTTGCAACTTGCAAGGAGGGCTTTGATAACGTTAAACAGAGGCACGTTTGTCAACACTGATCACCCAGATAATTCATGACATTTATCGCCGTATCGATACAGCAGCCTCTCGGTCGTTTGACCTATCGTCCGGGTGTTCGATCGATATATTGCGATATCGATTAATTGAATGCACCACTAGCAGCAGGTCCATTCGGTCCTGGGTAACATTTTTGCAGGTCTACAGTATTTGGGTACGGGTTGATCAAATTGGACCTGTCTTACCTCTACTTGAGTATAAAATGAAACCAAATAGAGCCATCAGGGTCCATTAAATGAAAAATGAAACCAAATTTTGGTTTCATTTTTCACTCGCAAGAGTGAGTTAAAGATCTAATAAGGGTCAATTGGTTTGCAGCTCTCCGTCATAAAGCTGGGGGGCAATAAATTCCTAAAAAATTCTCAGCTTAGCTGACAGCAGTGAGCCATAGAATAATTCTAGAGCCTAGAATTATTTTACTACTGAAGTATTTTTTTTAGGTTTCAGACATACAAACACAGGCGTGCGGACGAGTGTGCACAACACAGGCATTCATTCATTCACTCACAACACTGTGTGCAGTGCATGCACTCAAACATTATGGTTTTCAGTGTTTAATAAAAACTCAATAGACTATTATAAAACATATTTGGTTAATTACCCAGCCGTAGCTTATACGAAGGCAATTTGAATATAAGCTATACTGCCAAACTTTAGAGACATCTGAACGCTAAGTACACAATGGTGAGGGAAGCATTAGTGATGACTTAGCTACCGTTATTTTAAATGGCCTTTAATTTAAAACTAATGCCAACATGGTTTTATGAAATTAAAGAGATTGCTCCAGGCAATCTCAACCTTATATTATATGCGCACACACACGTATACAGTATACTGTACATATATACACACATAGATATATGGCAGTATCAATATTAACTCAAAATACCCTCGCTAGCTCTAGGGTCAATCCAAGTGGAAAGTTACCGTAGTTAGTACCACAGAAAGTTAATAGTGCCAGTCGGATTTCAATCCCACCTGCCTAACAACTAACAGTAAAAACTGATACTGATTGAAAAACGTGTGCGTGTGTGTGTGTGTGTGTGTGTGTGTGTGTGTGTGTGTGTGTGTGGTGCACGCAGAAGCTGCTTTAGTTGCAGCGCCACAGATCCTATAATCACTGTCTCACTTCCACTTAATGACATCACACATGATCAGCCCGGGCCGGTACTGTCTACACTACAGTCACTAAACCTACTCAACATAGATAGGTTCACTGATGAACTGCCACGTCCTCCCCTCACTGAGTACTGCACCAACCAACTAATGCAACAAACTAAATCAATTGATAAGTTATCCACTGATATCAACTGATAAGTACTGCTGCGTTCTGGGCCTTCAGGAATCAGAGCCAGATTGCGGTTAGGTTAAGCAAACCATTTCTGTAAAAAAAAATACTCCCCGACATATGGTTCACCATTTCAAGACAACTGCGTTCTTTTAAAAGTATTTCTGGGCCGATCTTCTCTCTCTCCGTTGCCTCCGAGGCCAAACTTCAACGTCATATGAAGTATTAAACTGTTAAAATGTATGTATAGGCAGACGCAGACACACCCCCAGCGGAACATATATGGGGCTGTGGACTGTGTGGCGTTGCATAACGGCAGCCTAGTTTTTGTGTGTTACAGTAAACACCATGGCTGGGCTATAAGAGGGGGAGGGGGAGTCCAAACCACAACTATTACACACTACAGCCCCACACACATCACTTTACTTTCATTTACGTCCACGCAACGAAAACAAAAAAAAACACAACAACGACGGCTTCGATCCAACAACAGTGATTGTGTGGCGATTTAAGCCCTCTTTAGGCCGTGAAGGGTCGACTAGTCCCTTTAACTTTGGAACAGCTAAGTTAGCAGCCAACAGGTTGTGTGTCTCTCTGAGTTCAGTGCGTGTGTGTGTGACACGTGTGTCCAGAACTTCTGCCCCCTGTCTGTCCTCTCGACATGGTTTCAAACTCCAAACTCTACAAACTGTGAACTCTTGACAACAACCCTGTCTGTCTGCAAACACAGCAACAAGTGGCCCTTCGTCCACACAACTCCTCCTAAACCGCTTTGCCCCGAGCTAGTTAGCATAGCTAGTAGTATGCGTGTGTGTGTGAGTGTGTGTGTGTGTGAGAGAGTAATGTGTTTCGATCATAGCACACACACACAAGCTTTGCAAGAAAACTACCAAGCAAGTAGCAAGAAGAGTAACATTTCGGGTTTGAGTTCGAATTAAAAAAAAGTGTTTGTTCCGCGTCTATTTGAGCGGTCCCGTCCCGTCCGCTCCTTCGTGTCGTGTCGTCGTGGTGGTTTCGAGCTCTCGAGGGTTGTTGTTTTTTTAGGAAGATGTTTATTTTAGTTTGTTTGTGTGTTTTTTTACCTGCCGGGCCCTCTGTAAAGCATCGGCCAGGCCGTCTGACTTCAGCCCCGGCTGGCCCAGCGCGGCCTGTCCCTGCACCAGCTCCGCCATCATACTGACACACTGACTCCACTCAACTCAACACACTCACACTGCTAGCTCCGCTGTGCTAATAATGCTCAGTGGCTCACTCACTCACTGCTGCTAGTGTGGCTACTAGCGCACATTAGCACACAACGCTGCTCAGCTGTTGGCTACACGGCGACACGCCGTTTCCGCTTCCGCGTGCACACTTCGGCTCGCGCGACACGTGACGCGGCGGCGGCCAAGTGAGTCTAGCGCCTCTCTCGGTCAGCTCCGGCATGCTCTGTGTGTGCAGAAATAAATACACATAAATAGGCTTTTTTTTACCCATTCACACACACATACACACACACACACACACACACACACACACACACACACACACACACACACACACACACGTTTGAATTATTTTATTTGGATCTGCACAAGAGGCGCAACACAATAGATCCAAACACTGATCAGAAGAAAGTTACATCATAT
>OOFJ01105498.1:0-12584 GCA_900323375.1 Benthosema glaciale
TTTCATCACAACACAATGGGTTTGCTGGCATCCAGGAAGACTTCCAGTGAGTCCTAGTGTTTCGCTGTGCTTTCCTTCTGAAAGGTAGAATATAGCGCTTTGCGGAATTCTCGTGACAGAACCTTTGTGTGGCAGTTCTTTTTCCCCCTCGTCTCAGAAGGTTGCCAGATGCAAATTCATATAGAATGTTTAATCCTTTATACTCATGGGGATTATGTTACATTTGTTATCAGATATGCATTAGTGAAATGGAGTTTGACAGCTTTTAAACCCACTCACCCCCCATGTATATGTACCGTACAGTATCCATTTCCATCTGCAGACTCACGCACACATACCCAGTGCCCACGTATGCACACATTTCTTTCTGCATACAGTCAATGATTTTGACTGGGCTCTCACCCTGATTACCCCCCCCCCAGCTCCATCAGTGATCACAGCACACAAACTGGTCTGAACTAAGACTCATTGTGATGCAATGTCATTATGTCACCCTAGGTCAGATTAGTGAGTTGTTGTTTTTTTGACCTGATTACGTCAAAAAACAAAACAAATGGGTGTTCGTAGTGATACTGATAATGAGGAACTTAAAGTATACTATGTTAGTTCCATTGATCCAAGCCCAAACACAATCTATTGGCACAATACTAGAGGGAGCGACGAGAACGATCTGGTATACCACCCACCCACTGCAACGAAAGTGTCGAATGCCCTGACAACATCCCTGAAAATATGTGGATCACTGGCTTTCCTCAAAACAGGCCTGAAATCCACCTTTCAGGAGGCAAATCTCACTTCTCCCATAGAAAGGATCACTCAAACGTTTCCATTTGGCCAAATGAAGTGTAGCAAATGCATACTGGCAGCCAGTCTGTTAAATAGTGGCATAGCGGAAGTTCACAACTGTCATGATGTGACACATTGTGATGTTTTAAGTGGTGCAACCACTTCATTAAGGAGCTATGTGTGTCTGTCTCTGGCTGGCTGGCTGGCTGGGTCTGTCCGTCCGGGTGCGAAATAGCTTTGTTGGTTTACACAACCAAGCGTCACTGTTGCGCAGCCTAACCCACACACACATATTAGCTGTATATATGATGATTTGAGGTGTCACAGTACAGTACAGTACAGTACAGTACAGTACAGTACAGTACAGTACAGTACAGTACAGTACAGTACAGTACAGTACAGGGACCCCCTGGGCCTGGGGACCCCCACACGGTAACTCTGTCATTTCTCAACCATTTTGCTGGAACCGGACCGGCACCCTGGCCGCGTTCCTGTGGGTATGGAACTTCCGGGGACCCCCGGAGACCTTACAGACGTATGCTGTACTTCATCCATCCATCCATCCATCTATCTTCAACCGCTTATCCGTTGTCGGGTCGCGGGGGCAACAGCTCCACCAGAGAGCTCCAGACTTCCCTGTCCCGAGCAACATTAGCGACTTCCTCCTGGGGGATCCCGAGACGGTACAAGGCCAGAGAGTCGATGTAATCCCTCCATCTGCACCTTGATCCGCCCCGGGGTCTCCTCCCAGTGGGACGTGCATTGAGGACCTGCTGTACTTATGTTTCATTATATAGATATTCCACTGTTAGGTTCGTATGACGTATGATTCATGATTACTATTTTTATGTATTTGATGTATTACCATGTTTTTATTCTTGCTTACTGTAAGTCGCTCTGGATGAAGAGCGTCTGCTAAATGCCTAAATTGTAATTGTTGTGAGGCAGCAGCCAGTAGAAAGTAAAGTTTGCTGTACTGTTGTGGGTTTGCCCCCCCCCCCCACCACAGACCAGCTGTGTGAGGGGACTGCCCCCTCTGCTGGGCTGTGCAGGGATCTGCAGCACTTTGGTATCTCTGCCATGTTGTCATTACAGTGGTGTCCTCCTGAGCTGTGTGTGTGGCAGCCAGGCGGCGCTGGAAAGCCAGCATCCGTCCTGTTCTCTTCATTTGGGAATGAATGGAGGGTGCCACTGCTTTATGTACACATTGTTACTGTACAATATTGCCGTTCCATTAGTTTAGTTTTAACCTTTTGGTATTCTTTTAGTTCTTTATTGAGCACAACGGAGATGAAGCATGGAGAGAAAAAATTGAAAAAACTAACTCAAATCGGTGAGATTTAAGTGCATAAGCGGTATTTAATTAGCCTGACACTCAGTCTGAATTATCATTTCGTTTCACTTCAGAATCGCCAGAAAATATATTATTTTAAGGTGGTATTTTTAAGGTGGCGATTCAGGGCTGGAGCCAGGCTAGTATTTAATATTGTTAAAGAAAATCAAACTTGCACCTAAAACTAGGTGCTGGACCAACTGATCAAAGCAAGTAAAGAAATTACTAAAATATGCACACTGTGACATAACTTACTCTTACTATATTATAGCGAAATAGCCATACTCCTACTAGCCATATTATTATTATTATTATTATTATTATTGAAGATTATGTTAAATAACTTTTTGCCGTATGACCTTATTTAATATGTATCCTTCATCACCAGAGGATATTTATTTGATTTACTCTTCTTTAGTTTATGCCTCGAGTCTATTGTATTGCCTTAATGGCTTGGGAGAAAGACAAAGAGAGGGGCAGAGCAAGAGAGCGCAAGAGAGATATGGCCCGGTAAATATTTTCTCGAAACCTTGATTAATTGAAATTGGATTTGAACTGCTCACTGGACCATCATGGCGAGTATCAGGTGCCAAGTAGGTAGTGATTTTGCAATGCAAATGTTTTTATTTTTTATTTTTTGCTATTGCCCAGGAGGGCACTGAAACTAACTGGGCGATATGTTTTTTCATGAGCCATTTTCATCAGGTGGAGGGTTCTCATTATTTTAATTCCCATCACGATCAGCATTTGAAATGAAATACAGCATGGGCCCCATTGTTTACTGAGCTAAGACGCTAGTAGTAGAGTGGTCTTTCTCTGGAAAATATATTCTTTTCAAGCCTAGATGGAGCTCCATGAAACTTTGGTTTGCACGTTTTCTATTCATTATTCAAGTCAAGGGGCATTGTTTTTTGTTGATCATCTCATTATTTACTGACGTATTGCCTATTTTGTGTTCATAAAAACAGGCACATTGCTGCCGTGATAGTTTTGAGATGGTGCCCAACAGATTAAAATGGAGAGCATAAAATAACATCAATGGGGGGGGAAATGACACCCTCACAGTCAAGATAAACCTCTATGTTTTCTTGGGAATGTATACGGTCTGTTTTCATCCGCCCAATTTCTCACTTCATCCTAATAGGGTCGGCGTTACAAACGGTCAAGATAGCATTCAATAATATCCCCCAGATAATTCTTCTCCCTATAAGTCTATATGAAATGTGGTCACGCAGGTATACAATAGGATGGGCCGGCTGGAGAGAATTATGGGCCTCCAGTGTTCTTCTGGGTTACAATGAATCACCCCCTGTACCCCTTCTACCACCAACACCATCCACATTATGTCTGTGAGCCAGGATCAATAGCTTTAGTGCCTCCACAGATAAGGAAATAGCCCGCTGTTGCCTCTGGGGTGATAGGTGCTAATTGAAATGTTCCTTGGGTTGACCCACAACCAGTGGGTACAGGTAATGTTTTTGTCCATCACTGAAATATATCACAGTAAAACAAATAAAGTCACTACTAGTAGTGACTCTAGAGTCATATGTAAGCCATATACTTCTCGAAATACATTGTTTTATTAAGACTGACTTGAGGTTAGGTTTTGAGGATTTACTTTTGAGGTTTGTTGTGATGTTATAATTCTCGGTTTCTCTCGTGCCTCCATATCATTGTTTTACAGTCGTGACATGGTCACATGATTGCAGATTCTCTGTGGACAAGGCACCGCCACCTAGTAATTGTCCTAAAAATGAGGAAATTTGAAATTTGTGGGTTCTCTTGTATTAAATCCGGTGGCCGCTCAGCCCCGTATAACACTATCCCCTCTAGCCGTTCAGAATTGCTTCAATACTCCGTGACACATCATTTCCCTGGTGATTTGTGGCCAGATTGAGGTCGAAGGAGAAGAGGACATATTTTCCTTCCTCTGTTTCACTTGTCACTAGAACAGATGGGTGCTGTATCATTGCAGCAGGTATGTGGGGAGGTCTCCTTTTTCCTTAATGTTCCATAATCACCTCTTGATGGCCAGCTATTACACAACATTAGAAGTCAATGAAATGCCCTCTAGCAACGTATTACTTTTGGTTTGGCGGGGGAAAAACCCACTAAAAGGAGCACATTGGACTCACATCCTCGTCTTGTATGTTCATTTTGTAGGATCAAACTCGGGGCCTCTTTGATCAAAGATACTATTATAAAGCCACAAATCTGCTGGTGATGCAACATACATGCAATTGCAACATAAACGCAAGAGTCTTGTCAGAGAACGGTCACCTCGGTTGGTTTCTTTTCATCCGCCCCCACGTGTTTGATCCTGCTCTGGGAGGCTCTCTCCTGGGAGTTTTGATGTTGGAAGATCAGAGCATGTAGGTGGTGCATGCAGTCTGGCTTGGTTGTCAGCCCCGCCAACCCCATCCCCACATTATTTTGCACCACATCCAATATTCTCACAATCGGACAACTATGAAGAAGCACCGCCTTTATGAAAAATGTAGAAAGAAAATAAAAGATTTCCCCACCCATGCTGGCTGGGGAAATGTATTAAAGTTTCCCAAATATAGTGTCTCTGCTGGACAGTGGACACTATCACCTCAGGGTCCAAGATATCGTAGTGTGCCATAGTAATTTAGCCCGTCTTTCTTTTTCCTACTGTCTCTCTCATGTCTTTGCTCTCTCCCTCACACTGTCTCTCGCTCTCTTTCCCATTCTCTCTTCCTTTGTTCTTGTGCATTGATCTCTGTATCAACCCTGCCATTAATGTCTCCTCTGCAAGACCTCTACCTCTCCCTCTCCTCTACCCTGTGATTAATGGATATGCATATAGCTTCCATAGCTCCCCGAACCGTTTCTGCCAAGTTTTAATTCGTGGCCGTGTCCTCCGGTTGATCATTTTGCCGTTTAGCGACAATGTGCCATCTTGGCGAAACTGGACATTCTCCTAATCCTCTCACTCATAAAAAGGGACGCAATGACAACTCTGTGGATTGTGTGGCATCAGCTCTTTTCACAGTATTTGAAATGACAGCTCCATCTAGTGAAAAGTGTAAGCTCTCCGGCTCAGTGAACAGAGATTAAGTTGTCCTCTCGGCCATGTACGACAGGGGTGTATTAGCATAGTTCAATGTGTCTTCTTCATGCCATCAAATAGTTGTATTTCATAGATCTTGGGTGAAAAGAGATGTGAGAGAACATCATCTGCCTTGTACAGACAACATACCGATTGGCTTTTGCATTGTCTCTCTCTCTCTCTCTCTCTCTCTCTGTGTGTCAGTTGTGGGACACTTACAATGCCGCTTGAATGTGAATGGGCTCATATCTGCAAATCAGACGTGCCATTCTTTCAGCATCTCATTCCGATGCTGTCAAGGCTGCAGACTTCCTTGCATCTGAGATATTGTCATTTTTAATGGTAGTTTTCATTTCAAAGTCTGTATCTTGTCGTTTGCCCAACATTAACATAACATTTACATTGTAGGAATCCAGCCGGTTCTCTTATACAAAGTGATTCACCGATCTATCTTCTCTCTTTCTGTCCCGCCTTCATACCTTTTTTAAGATGGAGTGCCGTGATTTGTTTTTAGGGTTATGATGTCACTAAAGTGGTGTATCTTTGAATGGGCCTTTTGACTCAAAGGCTTTCAGGAAGAAACCAAAAATGCACAGGGAAGACATCTGAATATTATAACCACACCTGGGTTTAGAGTAATGCATACACACATACTGTACAAAACAGAAAAAGTACAAAAATCACAGTACCCCCATCTTTAATAGTTGGTCACAGTTACAAGTGTATAAAATTATATTAGTTTATTTCATCTTACAAAAAAGTAATGATTTAATAGAAACCATGGTGACTTACATTTCTACTTTTCTCTTGGTCCACAGAGGAAGCTGATGATAGCGTCCTCTCTGATCGTGGCTGTGAGCCTCTTTGTGGTCATGGTGTACACAGAGAAGCCCTACTTCCTCCTGGAGCCTGTCTTTGGCCAGACGTTCAGCAGACACTGGATTCCTGGCTTCTCGAGACCACCACACAAGGCCTTCAAACCCCACCTTGGCTATGTCAGCATCCCCAAACAGGAGGTGAGGGGGCTTCTCTATGTAAAATGCATACATACATTGTACGCACGCAAGCACACACAGACAAACATGTGCGTGTGTGTCCACTGATCTGCTGATCGCGAGGTTATATTGGGTAGCCATGGGTCTTTGTGTCCTTGTCTACCCCAAGTGTGGCCCCAGCCGCCCCTAGGTAGGGTCTGAGTGGAGTGGAAATTATTATGGTATGGTCAGCACCTCGGCCTCGTCTGTCATTGTGACGGCGCTGTCACCAATTTTATCTCCCGGAGGAATGTCCACCAATCTGAACTCTTTCTTTTCCCCTCCTCTTCCTTGTAGGAAACGGTCTCTAAATGAAGTGTGTGTGTACAGTACAGTCCCTGCTGCCTAGCAAGCTCATATTATTTATTTATAGTTTATGTTGCATGTACACACATTTTGACAGATGTGGTATATTATTGCATTTTATTTCACCATTTGATGGGTCTGAGCATCCTCCTCCAGTCTGTGTACGTGGTTCTCCAAATAAAGGGAAATGACAGGAAAAGTCATAATATTTATCTGCTGGTAGATATGGTTGTCATTAGTCAAATGTGCGCACCGTTACTGGAATATTGCTGACACATGGCACATCCACAGTTATGGTCTCAGCTCAAAAAAATTATACTTGGGTGGGGTGATGGGAGATTGCATGGAACCTGGATAAAACGTGTTGGATAGTTCTTGGCACAGTCTGGCCAATTAACCGGCTGTAGCCTACAGCTTGTATGTATCCCCATACAACTTATGGGAATATAACAGGGGAGGAGAGGAGTCTTATCAATTATTATAGCTTAGCAATCGTTGCCTTTAGACATTCTCTCCTTTCAACTCTACATCTGATTTTAAACTAGTTTAGTTTATTTTTTTTTAAATGGTGTGCATAAGGATAGCAATGTTGTACTGTACATGCAACACCGATGCTGAGAGGTTCTGGAATGGGATTGTTATTTTTTTATTTTATTATTGTTTTATCTTGTCTGTCTCCAAAACCAAAACCGAACCAAATGTCTCTAGTTGGACACATTGGTAACTACTACTCCAATGTCTCTGCATGTGTATGGTGCACACAGCGTGGTTCTCCAGTACATGCGTGCCAGTCCAATACGTTATTGTTGAATAAAAGAGAATAACACTCAGTGTGATTTGATAACATATTCACAATTTTTCACATTATTCAAATCACTGTTTCGGATTTATTTCAGTATCATGCACCCCTGCATTCAGGTAATGTTTTCCTTGTGAGTCATAACCACACATTAGCTTTTGATTAATATTTAATTTATAATCATCTAACAAGGCTATGTTTCACCTTGATGCTAAAAATGTATTCACGCAGCACAAAGGCCAAAACTCCAAAAGGATGTATTCATTATAATAAGGTTCTTTGAAAGAGCCTGTTTGATGTCTCGGGTGAACATTGTTCCTTTGGTAATTTTGCATACCTTGGTCCAAGAGCCCATTTTATTCTCCTACATTCAGAAAGCTCTATGCGGTATAGCCTGTATCCCCATACAATTTATGGAAATTGAAATATCAAAGCATTTTAATTCTCAGCACATCAAAATAGCAGAGCGAGCTGCATGTTTGTTGTTTAGGGCAGGAATAAGTGACAGAAATTGAAATGGAACCCATAGAGGCGGATATTGGGCACTTGCATGCAGGGAAAAATAAATTTCCTACACTGAGACATGCAAACATGATGCAATCTTTCCCACTCACTGACAGAGAGAGAACATTAGCATATTGCACTCTGTCTCTCTCCTCCCTGTTGGGGAAGAGCTTGTGTAGCTTGAAATCCTGGACACGTCGCTCCGGACCCCCAATATTTACTAAACAATATAGTCTATAAACCATAGGAACCTTTGACAATCTCTGTCAGCTCCAGGGCTCTGCATGGGAATCTTCTTAATTTTGCTAACCTTATTAAGGCCCCCCGGGTGCATGGCGTCTCTGGATCTATATTTGCATTGGTTGCCCTCCTCCCTCCCAATGAGAAACGGATGCCTTGTATTCTGTCTGTATTGCTGCTAGATTAATGCAGGGCGTCAACCCCTCCCTCCAGGGAGCTCCTTGGTGCACACGACCGAGGCCCAGAGGCAGTCACGCATTACGCCACATCTCCACGTCTGCACCTCCTTCTGGGTTCAGACGAGCCTGCTTAAGTCACCCCGCCATCACCTCGTCTCTCCCCCTCTCCCGCAGAGATTTATGAAACTCATGTGTAAAGGCTGGCGGCCGCGGCAGAGTTTGGGCTTCTGTTTTTCCTTCGCAAGTCCCTCACATTGCCGGTGACTTTAACCCAAGCAGAGCAGAGGAGGCAGTGATTTATTTGAAGTTGAATGTCAACAGCGTTCCAGAATGCACCCAGAATTCCTGATGAAGGCGGGAACGCAGACAGGATATTACAGCCCAAGAGGCTGTTAGCCTTGTGTCAGGTATTATTAGAAAAAAAGAATCACACCGGTGTGAAGTGAGGGGCGCTCTTATCATCGTACATCATCTCATTCCGGCCAATCAGAACTTGTGTGCTCACCTTCGTCTTCAATGTTTGTATTTCGCAATGTCTGTTTACACAAACACTCAACATTTTCCATTCATTGTCAACGGCATTTAATGTTTGTGTTAGGACAAAGTTTGTGTTTGCACATACACCTCAAAAAGGGTCCACTGCACAAGTTGTAGCAGCAACACCTCAAGAAACCGGGAATACTTTCTCTGTGCCTGCCAGAAAGCTGAGATATTCCTGTTTGAGCCACAGTAGTTGAGGTGTTATAAGCCTCTCTTGAGCATGTATAATGCATAACCCCAGTGGTGTGCAAATTGCCTCCGTTATTTCTCTTATTGGATTGAGTCTGTCTGGAGTGGTGGTGATGCATTGTTCCCACTCTACTTTTCAGGTTGAAATGGAATACATTTATCTTGTGACACTGCTCCTCCGACCGCCTTTTGGAATTCACGTCTCAGGTCCATCATGGTGCGAGGCAGAAATTCAATATTTTCATTCACACTTGAAAATGCTGAATTCCAGCCATTTAAAAAAAACGTAAACAATGGCAGAAAGTGGCAGGGAGCGCTGGCTTTTGGATTGCTTTGTTGATAATTTTAATGAGAAATTGCTTCCGTGCAGACATTTCAAAATGACCCAATGATACCAGGAAATCACTGTACACAAAGGAAAATAAAGCCTGGCAGCTTAAAGCAATTATTCTGTAGCTCCATATTGAATCCTCCTCTCTGAAATGGCAATTCAGAAGTAAGTAATTACATTTTAACTTTTAACTTTAGCCACCCAAAAGTGCTTTGAATTGATAAGTGTCCTATTGCACAGAGCTGAAACAGCTAAAGTCTCAGAGACGAAGGCCTATAGCATATTAATGTTGTAATTATCACCCATTAATGAATCATGTTTTGAGCATTTTAATGAATGTCAAGGTTAAGTGCACAACCCATTGCCATAAATTAGTGACAGCCACGTTAAGCATTTTTTTAATCACCTACTCTATTTGAAGAATTAAAATTGGAGGCTTGACTGTGTGTGCTGAGTAGATTCTGCACTTATTTACAAGGGGCAAATTTATTGGGAAGAATTTCCATTTTTGATTAGTGCATGCCCCAGCATGTAAACACAAACCAGCTGTCCATGAATTATTAATCATGCTTTAAGTAACACATTTAGAAATACACAAAGAGGGAGTGTAACATTTTATTGATTTACAGAGATAACAATACTTTCATACACATGGTTTGAATTTTGCAGATAGACACCAAGATAAAGTTGGTATTCATGTTGTTTCTTTGTTTGGAGAACCACTGTACTTTTGGAAAACAGCCCTCAACATGTTGTGTTTTGTATAGTCAAGTACCATTTATTTCAGTAGTTTTTTCTTAAAATCATTATATTTTCCCCCTTTGCTCTAACCACTTAAACCCTTTATACTTTGTTGACCAGAGTACCCCTTGAGTCTATACTGGATATACCCTCTACACCAAATCACTTACATTGTGACCTATGATTGTGACCCCTCTTGTACAGTAAGTCGTCTGTTCTTGCTGAATGTATGTACGCCTGCTATGGCATTCCCAGAATAGGTGCGCTATAGGGTTCATGTCGTTAAACAAATTTAACCCGCAGAGGGTTAACTGCATGAACCTGCAGCTCGCCAGACAGCGGTCCCCAAAGAGCCCCCGGCCCAATCTATATGTGCTGAGAGGCGTGATGGAGTTATGAGTCAGGCTGAGGGGAGCGCTGAGGCTAATGGACAACCTGCTGACAGCTCAAGGCTGCTGTGATGTGTGTCTCAACCACCCGGTAAATGGAGAGGTACAAGACCGGGCACTGAGATTACTCCTTAACCCGTCATTGAATCCTATAGGGGGGAGAGAGGAGAACGAGAGAAAGAGGAAGAGACGGTGTATAACGCGGTGCTCCCTTGAACTGTTTTCCATAGAGGCATGGCTCTGGAAAACCAACATGGCCCCTTTGTGTTGCCTGGCACCGTCCCATGGCTGTGACCGATGATAATGGATGTATGGAGCTCATCGGGAATGTTAGTGTGTACTTGTCATATACCGTGCGTGGTAAATGGTGCATTTATACAGCGCCTTTATCCAAGGCGCTTTACAGAGATTGTGCATTACATTCACCCATTCACACACACTTATGCCGGATGAAACCATGCAAGGAACCAACCTGCACATCGGGAGCAATTAAGGGTTCAGTGTCTTGCTCAATAAGGACACTAACTCTGGGGAAGCCCGGGTTCGAACTTTTGTCAGTCCACCCCTGAGCCGCTGCCGCGCTTGCTTGCTGTTGCTATTTGTTATATAAAAGGATAACTCTCAGTTGGAATTGAGTTAGTACTTAGTCTTTGAGGAGAGAAAATAAATGTGTGATTATGATGTGTCGAACTGAACATCATGTGACATACCGCCCTTTACAGACTAGTATAATGCAGTAGGAATGTATGTGATTGATATACAGTCCAATTAATTTTTTATTACCATGGCATATGAACTTTCAGTTGTCTTCACTCGCCTACGCTTAACCTTATCAAAACAAAGCAGACATATGAACTTAATTTAGGCAAATGCACCTTTTCACAGCTAAAGCAGAATCGTTCAGAGTGTTTCTCCCCCCCCCCTGGCAGAGCTTAGCAAAGAGCAATTATTGAAGGTTCACTACAAATCCTCCCACTGCAATATAGTGTGGATGAATGCGGCAGCGTCCTTGTTCTTCCATAATGCTCTGTGGCAACAAGACAGTTTGTCGTTTGGGGAAGGGGAAGCTGATCGGTCCATTTCAACTGCACTGTAATCTCGGAGGGGGCAGATTCAATTAACTTAATCAATGTCTGAGTGCAGTGACATTGATCTTTTGGAGGCGAGCAAAAAATAATATAAGGCCATAAAATGGCTGATGAATATCTGTGTAGATAATTACCAAATTACAATTTATACAGTATTATGACAGATATGCCAATATAACACTTCAATTATACATTTAAATGTGGTTCCATTAGCATAAATTGTGGACTAAATTAACATGTCGTGTTTAAAGAGGCCATTCATGTTTAAAGAGGTCATTTATGCGCTATGTCCATTTGAGAAGAGATTCATTACCTGCAGAATTCAATATTGAGTCTGTAAAACTATCATCCTTTTGTCAGCCAAGTACTTACTATAACTTTATCCTTTAAAACGAGCCATAATTAGTTTTATTTCCGTGTGCGATGATCTACCATCTTGTAAGATAAGGGCCTCTACTCCTCTGAGTGAGGTAAACCGTCGCACTCGGCTGATAACCCAGCGCAGCATGCGCTCAGGGAGTATGGGCATAGACTGGAAACAAGATGAATCTGCCAGTGCAAAAAATAAAAATAAAAATAAAAGCCATGCCAGGCTATAGAACGTACATGAGTACATTCTTATAAAACGTCCATGTATGTATTCCAGCCGGGTCGCCTGATGGAGGGGAAAGGAACTGGTTGGAATAACGTGTTCCTTCCACGTGCTACGTCCAACCAGGGAAACTCCCGCCTGTCAGGTGTAAAGGAGAAACTTGGACACTCATGCATGAAGGAAGCATGAGTTTAAGTCTGTTGCTCTCCCCATGTCCCCCATATATGGGGACTAGGTTGGCGGAGGGTGTCTGTGTAGAGCCCAGAATCAATTAGATAATTGACACAGGGGTGAAAAATGGGTTACAAAAATGGTGGGATAAAAAAATAATAAAAATAATGTAAGGACATTTTGCTTAAACACAACTGTCCATCTAATCCTCCTCCTCCTCCTGCAGCCCCTGAAGCTGCACTGCGACCTGTGCAGCATCGTGTCCAGCTCGGGCCAGATGCTGGGCCAG
>OOFJ01105521.1:0-10503 GCA_900323375.1 Benthosema glaciale
GAGAAAGTAGGAAGTGCTCCGACGCCGTCGCCAGAGACGCCAGTGGAAGGGGTGGCGCCCCGTCCGCGTTGTCTGTTTTCTTAACTATTTGGGCTTCTGTGGCGACGGCGTCAGAGCACTTCCTACTTTCTCGTTGTGTCGAAGTCGCAGGGAGGGCGATCTTAAACTCCCTATTTTCAAGGCAGACTCAATCAGAGCACGTCCAGGGGCTCCCTCCCTTTTGATGCTGGAATCACAGACCTTGTTGTTCCGAAAATTCCTTAGTACTGAAATGTGTGAATTTATTCTATGATTATTTGTGGTCCTCCTGTATAGCTCAGAGGGTAGAGAATGGTGAATGCTTTACTTACTAGGCTAGCTTAGGGCTTCAAATCGATCATGGCACAGGCACTGCCATGGAAGGGAGTCGATGGCCTGCTGTTATTATTTTGTGCTGTGACTAAGGACCACATCTGTAGAATTTTGTATTTCTATTTTAAATGTGTGTTGTGCTTAATATGCATTTGTACCATATGTGGTCCCATTTGGCAAACAGTTCTATTTCCGAACCTTTGTGTCACACAAGTCCACCTGTTCACATTAAAAAACTGACTTGTGTTTCTAGAATGGTCAAACAAGTGAAAACAAACATACGGTCACTGCAATACAAGTTTGATGTAGAAAATTCTGTGTTGATCATTCTGGATGGTCTGTTAAGTGCGTCAACACTCTGAGCTGAGCCTCTTTAACACAACGGATGCAGAGGAATTCTTCAAAATAACGGTGCTAAAGTGCCGGAAGATATGGCAGATTTTACTCTGAAAGGTGTTCCGCACCAAAACCGGGAGGCACAATGTTCCATCCTAACCTCACGATGGTCAGTGATCATGCTTAAGTCTCTCTAGAAGCATTAATATTCCAAACGAGAGCCTTGTTGAAGTCATAAATGAAGACAGAAGTATGCCCTTTTGGTCAAAACCCTGGAGAGTTCTTTAGACTAGGAGATACAAGGCATTATTTCTGAGCCGTAAACAAGGAAGTGAACGGAAACAGCAAGGAGTATGGTGCAGAAGGAGAGGCCAACCGATTTTTTTTATTTTATTTGTTTAATATCAATTAAAAAAAAGCACTATGACGTGTGTACACGTCCACTGGAACCTATACGGTTGTATGTGTAATGACGTTGCCACACGCCATGCCGTCTCAACGTGTTAAGATGCGTCAACAGGTTTTAGTACGCCCACCTGATGCCTCCGGTCTGACTACAGCCGTTGTAAACAATGGGTAATGTTTGATGACGCGAGAGTCTGACGCTGTCATTGTGTCAGAGTACATTACCTGGATGTCCACTTACCATACCCTGCACACACTCGGTTGTAGATACACACATGCTAGCGATTTCACACACACACGCACACGCACACGCACACGCACACGCACACACACACACACGCTGCTTTGCATTCGAACGCGATGTGACCTCCTAGCGTAGGAACAACATAAGAAGCGGGAGAGATGGACAAGGAGAAAGGTCGAGGGAAAGAGATGGAAAATACAGCGTGCACACACAGGTGTGTACTGTAGAGGTTGGTTCAGAGTCATCGCTCATGCACATGCACACAATCCCACAGTGACACTTCATCAGCCAAGGGCGAGCTGCCAACCACCTCCTACTCTCTCTGCCTGTCTCAGAGATGTGTTGAGGTGCATTGGGATTGGGGTATTACGTCATACCTACGACGAGGTTAGATGCACTCGGAAGTCCAAGTAACTTTTTAATTTAACACTGAGGATCAGGGTAGCAAATCAGGGTGTCAAATGGTTTGAGAACCAATAAACTAGACTCTTACCAATACCTATAGCTCCTTCAACACCAAACTGAGCTTGTAGATGAGGCATTGGCAGATTCTGACTCATCTTCTATCGACAACAATAGGAAATTACTTTTCCTCCATCTCCACTAGCTTCGCCTGCGCCTCATTGTGAACCTCTGTTTCCTTCATAAAAAAATAAGCTAATTGATATATATTCTCTGAACATTGTATTGTTCAACAGGACAATATAAATAGACATAGACATTACAACATGGTAGTATTAGTGACACAATGTGAGAAAATCATTCAACCTCACCATTGCTTTGTCATGGAAATAATAATGTAGGCCTATTCCCTAATAGTATTGTGCTGTGGTACATATGGGATAATTATCTTGGCTATTTTTTACAATATTTTCTCCCAGTAGCTAGTTATGAGCAAGACAATGACATGTGAAGCAGAGGTTGTGTTGCCAGTTTTGCTACTTTTTTATGACACATAAAACATGGTTCTCTCTGTACATCAAAAAAACTATAAGAAAGATAACGCAGCAATTTATCATTAACACCTCAAATCAAACTCATTTTAAATGCTCTCCCCCGCAGTGCGCGCGCTCTCTCTCTCTCTCTCTCTCTCTCTCTCTCTATCTCTCTCTCTCTCTCTCTGAGAAAGAGAGAGAGACACAGAGAGAGCCTCTCTCTCTCTTTCTCAGAGAGAGAGAGCCTCTCTCTCTATTTAGAGTGATGAATCATCCACTTTTCCTGCAAATTATGCAATTGGTTTTCTGCTATCGGACTGACCCCTCTTGAATCTGGCATTGTCTATATAAGTGAGGCCTGGAAGGTAGCCACCCTCTTTTGCTGCTGCTATTTCAAAAAGTACGTCCCCCCGGTTGTCTTTTATTTGCGATTTTTGGAAAGTTTGTACAAATGGGAAAACACTTCATAGGAGTCTGGTCAGGTGCCTCTGCCACAGGAGGCTGAGTCCAGCTGCTGCACTGTGGACATGCAGTGACCTAATATTTATTGCATGGATTGATGATTGTGTCCCAAGCCACTTCATTCATTACATCAAGCTGTTTTCGCTGGCTGTTAAGTTTTAGTCTTTGGTAGAATGTATCAGTGGCTCTTTCTAAAAAACAATAATTCTCTGGAGGCTAGAGCTCACTCTAAAGCAGGTATTTTGTTAGGTCAGATGAGTCTGATTTCATAGGTAGGTTATGGTTATGACCTGGAATACTGCAACACTGTGGCTGGTACAGTAGGGCTGCATGGAAGGTGCAACGTGTGTATCATCCTGGCTGCTGTTACAGCCATGTTATGTGACCAGGGTCTTTCCTAGAAAGCATGGACAATGTATTGATTCAATAGCCTTCTTTATTAGTATAAAATGTAGGGGGTAAAGCAGGCTAAAAGGATAACACTACTTCCAGACATACAGATCCACTACTGTATGTATTCAAACAGAGCATAGAATATTAATGCATGTCATCACCAAATACAAAATACAAATAGCAATATTTACAGAGGAGGAAAAAAATAAAATAAGGTCTTAATGTGATTAAAATCTAAAATGGCACAGTGCAGATGCTTTCCCAGTTTTAATGTGTTTATCTCTACTGACAGATGCTTTCCTCTCTCTCTCAGGCCAGTTTTGACAGAAGCCAGTAAACCTTGAACACACAGCATCTAGCTTCTGGTTAGTGATTCAGTGTCGTTCTCCCTGCATCAAACCTTTAAAGATGGAGTGCCGTGATTTTTCCCTCCTAAAACATGATCATCAGGTACTTAGCAGGAAGATCTTTTTCAAAACAGTGTACAGAAAGTGTTACAATTAGGTTTGTATGTGGCCACACCCACCAGTTAATTAGGTATGCACGGTTTTCGCTTTAGCACCGCCCACCTGAACTTAAGCCTCGCCCACAGTTGTTCTTGTATGATATTGTGGGAGGGGTTAGGGTTGTGATGTAACTAAAATTGTGTTTTTCCCGATTGGGCCTTTTGGCTCGAAGGCTTTCAGATTTCAGGAAGAACGCAAAAATACACAGGGAAGACATATTGAATATTATAACCACACCTGGTGGTGTATTAGAGTAATATCAACTCCATAGACGCATGCAAAACGGAAAAAGTACAAAAGTCATGGCACTCCATCTTTAAGTAACTAGTCTGTTATAGTGCCCAGCCTTCTACTTGTCTATTATACGTCCTATTAATCATCAATTCACAAGCTCTGCCTCCGTTGATGACACTGTCCAGAAGACCAAAGCAACTTCAGTAATATATTAAAGGTGTGTGTTTCATAATAACATGGAGGAGCATTCTGATGAGAGGATGGGGTCTTTAGTGCAACAGAACTTAACTGGCAGGGATCCTCAGTCTACATTAATGCAAGTAATTTCCTCTCCCCTACTTTAATTGAAAGGCTTGCTGAATACTTTGCTTGCTATGGATGGAAGGTTTAATTGAAACACCTGTCGATTCAGATTGCCGGTCACTGAGTATCATACATGACATGAATTAAGCTGCGGTTTTCAATTTGTGACATGAATGTCCTGACAAGGTACCCAGACCGTGCACAATGCGTTTTCAATCCATCCATCCATCCATCCATCCATTGGTGCTCACACCTCCCATTCAATTAATTATTATATGACGTGCCAGAGTATGATACTATCTGGATTCCTACACATTTTTCATTTTAAAATTCCAATTTTACTCAAATTTTATAGAATTCTCAAATAGCTAGCTGCTTATGTAACTAAAACATAACATCTTGTCAGCACTCTTTAACAAATAATAAATAAGTATAAAACTATGACATTTTCACCTATTTGGCATGCCCAAAAGTAAATTATTTACTTATGAATTGTTCTTATAGCAGCCTATAACACATAAAAAGCAATGGTTATTGTCACTGTTTGGCACTGGGTGATCACGCAAGCTTTGGAAAATGGCTAAGTGATTATGTGCCCCAAACAGTTGCCCTGTTAAACGTAATACAAAATGTATCTGGCCCAAAGCAAAACAACAATATTCTTGAAAAATGTCACACCCCTTTCAACAATGTGCTCCCAATCACCTCCCTTTCATTTCCTGAAACCCAATGAGGATGATGTGGTCAGCCTTGGAGGTGGCAGCCATGTGTGGAGAGCGAGAGTGCTCATTCTATCTCGCCATTGCATATTTCATAGTCTCACCTTCTAGCTGATCCCGGCTGCCAAATGTCACTGATGCCTATCTTTTCAATCCCCTAAAGCCTTCATATTAATGTAGCGAGGAGGAACAAAATAAAGAAACCGTCAGCCCCACTGGTACAGTATATGTTTAAAGAGCCGTGGCAAAACACAAAACGGACCCCTGGGTGCACTGCAGCTGGTATGACCTATATCACAATTAGAAATCAAAGGTCTCTCTGGGCAAAAAAAATGTCAGCTGGGTTCAAAATGGTTCAGGCGTTTCCTTTCATCTCTCCAGTTCAGAAATGGGCTGGGAGAGGAGGGTATGACGCTAATGATTATTTACAAAGTTACTCTCTCTCTTTCAGGATGGGCTAGTTTTGGACAGAGTCTTAAATTTGAGAGGCCACAAGTTTCCCTATAGAGCGCCAAAGTGCTGACGTCATTCGTTCATCCCCTGGTTCACAGAAGTACTTTCTCTATCGAGAATAACACGGGGTCCTCTTAAAATCCTCTCATATAAGCATTGTGGTACACAAATAAACAAACTGTCTCTGCAAAATTGTCGGGGTGGTGTCTCTGTATCGTTTACGATCGTGTAACAAATTCAGCAGCAGTGACAATAGAGTTTTCTCTCAGTCAGTTGATTCCTCAGATCCATATGAGTGAAACATTCGGGACGATTTGTTTATTTTTCAAACACAGTTCTTATATGAAGCGATCTAAAATCCCCTTATGGGGATTACCATGCAAATACAAAAGTACATGAACCAGTGGACTCTACCGATATTGAAGTCAGACTTCGGTGCTCTATGTGCAACCCATTACCACTTTTGTATGCCATCATACTGCTGAAAACAAATAATATATATACATCAGTAAGTAACAATATACTGTACGTACTACACACAATTCATAATCTATGTACTAAGGGAAATTGCTTAACAAAAATATCTATACGAAGGTAATCCCCTTTGAACATTAATAATTATGTTTGTAACTTGATGTGTAAAACAAACCACAGCAAAGAGCTCCATAATGTCCAGCAAGCCATTATTATAAGAGCACATCATGACAAATCTACTTCATGTGTCAAATGAAATGGTGCTATTTATGCCTCCCTCCCACACAACCTTCTTAAAAAGACACTTATCTAAAGTATGTGACTCAACAGCATGTATGTGAAATGGCTAAAGCCATGTGTGAAACAACGGCTCTGCACAATAGGCCTATAAATATGCTCTGCACAAGATCATGCAAGAACACAAAACATAGATTTGGCTCATTCTTACATGTATACAGCTTTTTGTCACTATGTCTATATATAATATTTCTCCTTTCATTTGTTTTTATATAAAGAGACAATGTGCGGTTAAAATATAAAAAAGTGGCATACCGTATATTCTAACATGCATTCATGCGTTCATGCATATACACACCTGTACCTTTGCACCTCTACCATTGAATTCCCTGATAGTAATATATACAGTGTAGATATAGAAATATGGAGGAATGGTGGATCTGAGATCCACAAAAAAATATTCATTCACTAAAGAAATATTATGTGTAATGTATCGGATTCCGGTTGCAATACGAATTTACAAACTAAACTACAGTAATGTATTAACCTCAAGAAAGGAATTGAAGCTTGACGTGGGCTAGGGGGAATTGCAGGCAAAGACATGAGGGGAAAGTGATTGGATTGTGACAATCAAGAAATTTCATGGATTTCATTACTACTCCAATTTCTTGCGCTGTTTCCTAGCAGCAGCACCGTGTAATAGAGAGAACACAGTGACCATGAATGACCAAGTCAATGTGTACTACTCACATGGGCATTTTGGCATTTTTATTTCACATGGATAATGTGAATTATCCATGGATAAATCGATCCATGGATAATGAAAATCTTTTCCAGAAGGTGCATATTATAGGGATATTTCACTTTCAAGCATGTTTGGGGTCATTTGTCTCTCCATTTTAAGGTCTACTCTGAGCGCCCCAGAACGTTTTTAAGGTACTTAATTCAGTATTGAGTGATATTCATTTTATCCTTCCTATACAAACCCATTCTAAGTTCAAACTCCATTTTAACCATCAAAGATTAATGGAAAACAGGGATGCACATGCAGATCCGACACACCAAAGGTCCGACATGCGGAAACAACAGTAGGATATGCGGTCGAACATGTGCTGCTCCCATGCTTGCGGTTATGGTTAGGTTATGGTTTGAGGTAGCTTGTCGTTCTAATGACAGTCGGACCAATAGTATGTTTGGAACTAGGGACATGTTTATTTGATTACTTTTTTCATTTCTTTTATTGTATTTTTTATTATTTCCCCCCCAAATCATATTTTTTTAATGAAAAACAAATTGAGAAAACACGCCCCTCACATAATTATTAGAAGGCCAATATCAGTCACCAGAACCAAGTACAGGGGTGTTTTCAATGAATATAATATGGTTAAAATTGAGTTTGTAGTTACAATGAATAGGTATAGGAAGTGTCTGATAAAATTAATATCTGGTATACTGAATCAAGCAACTTCAACATGTCTTTGGAGCAAACATGTTTGCCAAACATGTTTGAAAGCATATTTGAAAGTGTTTAAAAGTGAAATATCAATTCAATGCAAAGGAGCTTTATTGGCATGAGAAAACAAACATTTACATTGCCAAAGCAAGTGTCATAAATACAATACAATAAAAAATCGGCTACTGGGAGGGCCACGCCACTCTCACTCCCAACCTAACCATAAACAAACCTGATACGCCCATATATAGGCATTTAATTTTTGACTCATAACAATATGTCACTTGTGATAATTAATGAAGCATGTAGCAAGTACATTAATGAATCTGCCCCCTCATGCAAAGTGTTACCCATTTTACTACTTAATTCTCATTGTATTTTCATAGCAATGCCCCCCTGTGCTTACCTTTGCCTGGAAGAGAGATGTAGAGAGACAGATTTTCAGTACAGTATATCTACTGTGTGTGAAGTAAATCCCACAAATTATCCCTGTTATACCCTCGAGCAAGGCACTCCACTAAAGTACTCCCCGGGCACTGCACACGAGAGTGCTCTCAGCCCTCAAACTATAATTCACACTCAAATATTTCAAAAGATGAATAGACAATTTTTTTTGTAGTATGTGTAATCAGGTCCAAACTTCCAAACAAGATCCCCAAACCTATTGTTTTTTGCTAGTGCTGGTCTCCCTCCTTCACTGTCCTCCTTTACAAGTGGTTTGAGAATCGCTATTATTGCTTTATTTCAAGAGGGAGCGATGACAGTAAACACAGCCTTCTTACCCCAGACCGGGAGGAAAACTGCATACTGTAACTATTCAGTACAGGTCTAGTATCAACAATATAATGCAACTTTTGTTTGAGGACAAGAGAAGAGATTACAACCGCTATATCACGTAGTGGGGAAATTATGGCTTCAGTTGTACACATAAACATACACATACACTACACAACTGGTGCTGCTGTTAGGCCCAAACCACACCAATGATTCACAATGCAACTCCTTGCAACAAAACGGTTGTGAGTAGAACTTTGCAACCATTATCCCCAATGGCAGATGCAAGGAGTTGCATTGGTGTGACATGTCCTTAAAAAACTGCAGCAAAACAAGGGATGAGCCTTTGGGTATGTTTTGTATGTGTACACTTAGAACTTACTGCTGTTAACCGTAGTGTGTTCTGATACAAATGCACTGCCGTGTACATCACAAGCCTTGGACAGAGCAACTGTATAGTTGAAACCCCTTCCTTTTTTATTATTGTTTTAAAAACATTTGGAAATAATGACAATAGCAAATCTACAAGCTCACGCACTGCACTGCAACACATTTTGAGCTTGGAGCTATTTTCACTTTTATGCGATACTCTTGTATGACAAAGTAGGACTAGGGCATTCATTTACGAAAAAAAAGGAAATATGGAGATACAAGGTTTCTGCCTGACGGCAAAGATATAATTTAGTAAATGATGGTCACTGGGAGCAACCACTTCCTTTCAGTGCTCCACATTGGAGTGAGTTGGAGTACTGAACAGCGGATGGCCTTGTGCATCGAGTAGCATGCCATTTGATTTCGTAAGCCACTGGTGGATGTAATCGTTTATTACCCGCTTTGGAATGACAGGAGCTAAACGGGAGCTAACAGCTTATGCTAAATGTCCACTAAGTGTCTGCTAACACTAACAGAACTGGCCCGACTATCTGGAAACGCCGATGCGGCTGACACAGCGACCCTGTGACACGTTGGAGTGCTGCTGCTGCCAGTGCTTGGGAGAAAGATGCACACTGACACCACTAGTGGCCGTAGCCGTTGTCCAGTGCAATGACAGAGGAACAGAGGACGGGAGCAGTGACAGCCCGCCAGCACACATGAGACCATTGACCCACACACAGCATGCGCCAAGAGCAGGGCAGCGATGTGGTCACTGGTCCTAAACCCGGATCCAGGGATCGGTTCGAGGCCGGCCCATGCATGGCCAGAATAGCATTAAAGCATCTGTGTCATTTTATTTAGACGGTTGTGTTGGCTATTCAAAAACAGCAGGTATAACAAGCCCACAGCGTGTCACTTCACGCCATGCCGCTCTGCCATTTTTGAGCACTTTTGAATAAATGGTAAATGGTGCATTTATATAGCGCCTTTATCCAAGGCATATATTTACATAGTGCATTGCATTCACCCACACAATCGCACACCGATTGCGGCCGAAACCATGCAATTTGCATGGGTTTTAGGTGTCGTGCCCAAGAACACTTCGACATGAAGACAGGAGGAGCTGGGATTCGAACCGCCGACCCTTGGTCCTGCTCTACCTCCTGAGCCACAGCCGCCCCTTTGGAAGAACTACTGATTTAGAAGAAATGTGTAAGACTGTAAGGTTTTGAATGGATTAAGAGAGCAAGTTGTGTCGCAGAGGCGTTGGCATGCACCTTAGGTTTCTATTCTTTTCCTTTTTTTTTGGTAACTCCTCATCCTCGCAACACCGATAAGCATACTGCACTTATACAACCACATGAAATGTGCACATTTAGATGCCATTGGTATTATTTGTATTAAAAACGTTTCAATCAAAATCATTCAGACCCCCATATCATAGTCATGAACAGAATCCACTACTACAATGTGAATCATGTGCACATTTTATTCAAATTGCTTGTGGGCCAAACCTGACAGCACACTTACATCATTCAAACATAATAATCATAATCATTGTAATGACGTTTGTAAAATCATAATGATGATAATAAACTGAATTATTTTGTCGACCACCTGGGTATTCGTTGCGGACGAGGGGTCTGTAGACCCCACTTTGAGAACGATACGATACAACTTTATTGTCAGCTTTCACTGAAATTTGTTTTGCGACCATGACGTCACCGTTCAACATACAGACAAGACATAGACACAATACAATACAAAATGATAAACAATACAAAACAAAATCACAGAGACATAAGGAACAAGAACATATCCACTGGTTTAGCGACTTTGGTTTAAAAGC
>OOFJ01105524.1:0-12505 GCA_900323375.1 Benthosema glaciale
ATGATTTGAAAAATTGTTATAGTTATTTTTATGTCATGATTATGAACTGAATACCCAGGACCTGAATGGAAACAAGACCGCAAGGACTTTTTTCGGTGTTCCCTTTGGCTACATTTTCTGCAAATAAAGTATTCAATCAATCAATCAATCAATCAATCTGCTCAATGTTACACATTTTGTAAATATGTATGTTATTATACAGAGTAATGTGTGTTTCATACAGGGACGTGCACAGAGTGTTAGAGGGGCAGGGGCTGAAATCCTGTAAGAGGGCACCTTTGGACATATAATAGCAGATATAGCAGGACGACGCGTTGAGAGCTTGTAGATCGGCTATTTTCGGTGCGCAACCCAGCACTCTGTAGCTAGTGGAGATGTAGTGCATGACATGGATTTCATTTCACATTTGTTCAACACAAAATATTGTGTTCAAGTTCAGAAGACTTTTGCACATTTGCATTTCTTTGACCATAGTAAATGCTGCATTTGTGGTCTGGAAAGGGCAGTTGTTTTACAGACAGGTAAAAGGGCAGGGGCTGAAGCCCCCTTTGATGTCTATGTGTGCATGTCCCTGGTTTCATATTTAAAAAAAAACTGCAAAAAAGAAAACTGCATATTAGAATGCTGCCCCATGTGGCCAAAACCATCTATGTGTTCAAAATGATCTTAATAAAGAATTTAAAAAAAAGTTAGAATTTCCTTTAATTGCATGAATTATAACAGTGTTTTAAAGTATATTAACACATTTCCGCACTTTTACCTCATTAGAATGATGTGAACATGCATAGGTAATTGATCATTTTCCTCATTCATCATGCTAGTCCTTTATATCAGTGTCACTGCCTATCACCATTTTCTTTATCACAAACATAAGGTGCCCTTCATAATATCTCCTATTTATGGTTCACATTAGATACTTTAATTAATAATAACTGATTTATATACAGTGCTTTTTTCCAATGTAATATAATGAGCTTCTGACATTTCACATTTGATTATATACAGTATGTATAGAACCACCCTTTTTTTTTTTTTTTTAACATAACAGAGAAATAGCAGGTCCCAAATATACAAATAGTCTAGAGTTTGCATTAAACAGAGTAGAGAAAGGATTAAAGAAAAAGACACACAAGTACACCATCTGTTTTTTTGAGAGTTTTTTTTCCACATAATGTTCAATAAGGTATGTACATTAAGCTCAGTCTAGAAGGGTCCACTGCATCTAAGACTGGCATGCCATACCCTTGTGTGAACCTTTTCATGTTATCACGGAGGATGCGAGTCAGTTTCTCCAGAGGTCGCCTATATTCATACCAATCATCCAGAGTGTCCCTATGAATGTTTGTTCAATGCACTGGATACCTTATAGCTGCTACTTCGTTTGTGTAGCTGCTACTTCACACTTGGCTTTGGAGAGGTGACTGACAAGTCCAAATGATATCCAATTAAGGTATCCAGCTCATCTTTCACCGCAGCATTATATATGAGGCTAATTCAGCCATTTATCTATGCTTGCCATCACAAGCTATGTCTACATAACACATTATAATGGGGTTACTATTGACATAATGATAATGATCTTTATTTATATAGCATCTTTCATATACAGTATAGAATGCAACTCAAAGTGCTTTACATACACAACACAATAAAGTTCAAAAGAAAAAAGGAAACAAAATAAATAAAATTAACAGAAAACCAAGAAAGAACAGAAATATGCCCACAGAATAGATTAATCAGATTAATTATTGTGATAAGAAAGGCAGAATAAATATGTTTCAAGATTACGCTTAAAAATATCTAGTGATTTAACTATTCTCAGATTGAGTGGCAGGGACTAAAAGCTACCTCTGTCTCTTATTACTGACAGTTGTGCCAGATGATCTCACATGTATTTTGGTGCATAGTCAAAGTGATTTCTAGACAAATAAAATAATCTTAAACTCGATTCTAGAAGTGACAGGTAGCCAATGCAGATATCTTAGGGCTGGTGTGATGTTTCTTTGCACTTACTCCGCTTAGTCCTGGTGAGGACATCATGTGCTGCAGCATTCTGTTTTACTTGTCATTTTGCAATTACTTTGGCATAATAAAGGCAAGCAAGCATGAGTTTTTGAGTATCAGCCTGATAGTGAAACTGCTGCACCTTAAAAATGTTTATGAGGTGATGAAAAGAGATTTTGTATATTTTCTGAGGGCCCCTCCTATGCCCAGCTGTCTGTGTGAACACAAACACGATGATTTCATTGGCTGATCACCCCATATGATTTGATTGCCTGAGAAAAGTACATATCGAGGATAAAAAGTGAGGGCAGAAAAGTGAAGATGCCAAAAGTGATTGGCCGGAATGACATTTGTGATGATTGATGGGTTGAGCACGGAATCACAAAATCTGAGTCAAGTATCTCTAGATTTCTGGCCTGACCCTTAGTTTTAAGGGCGGAGATTTTTCTCTCTACTCTTTCTCACTAAGTAATGACCCATACCTCCTTCTGGCTAAGCTAATAACATGATACATGCATGCATATAAGAGCTTGATCACTTCATTTTGAAGATACAGCGTGACACAGAATGCAACATCCAGGTCTGCGTTTCTGCATAGTGTCAGGTGAATTTCCCTTTATAAATACATATAGATTTCCCTTTTAACATAGTCATTATATTTTTCTTAATTTCTTTTGTTCGTAGTCCATATACAAGAGGATTCACAATAGGGGGGAAAACCAAAACTGACACACCTAAAGCCCTTCTCAGGTAAGGGGACGCCTCTTCAAAACGATGAGCAATCAGAGTACAGGCAGTGTTTAATTCTAGCAATAAGAACACTACCAGATGTGTACCACATGTCTGGATGGCTTTCACCCTTGCATCTGACTGGTTATTCTTTATGCAGGTAATCAAAATCTGGATGTACGTGAAAGTGATCACTAGCAATGATCCCCCTTGGATAAGAGCTGTAATAAACAACCCATAGTAGTTATTCACAGACGTGTCTCCACAGAGGAGTTTCACCAAAGATGGATTATTGCAGTACATATCCACAACATTCCTCCTACAAATCTTTAACCGTGTGGCCAGACCAAGCAGCAACAATATCAAGGTGAAATCTATGAGCCATACACTTACAATAATTCTTACCAAGTTGTTTTGAGTCATGACAGAGTTATATCTCAGGGGCCAGCATATAGCAACATAGCGATCGTATGCCATGGCAGTCAAGAACAGCAAATTTCCTGTACCGTAAAGATGAAGGAGCAAAGCCTGGGTAAAACATGCAGGATAAGTAATAGATCTGTTCTGTAATATGATGCTGAGCACAAGTTGAGGGAAAAAAGCTGTAGAACCCATAATGTCACATATAGGCAAGTTGAAGAGCAGGATAAACATTGGCTTATGCAGTGTTCTTTTCATGGCAATAGTTGTTAATAACAGCAAATTACAAAAGAGAATGAAAAAATATGTAAGAGTCCCAAAAATGAATGCTGGATAAACCATTGCAGGAGATAGGTATAATGGTATCATGGTCAGTAATGTTCCATTACTAAGCGAGGTGTTAGTCACCATGATTATATCATGCTGTTAATGTAAAAGAAGTAGAAGTAGTTAATTTAAGCACCTGCTCTCAATGAAGACACAACCTCTGACTAAATCAATATTATCATTAACAAATACAGACCATTATCTTATAATGAATGATGATAAGATCACAGTATGTTATCCTACCTATTCCTCCACCACAGTGGAGACTTGTCATTAGTGTAGCACATGTTCTTTTATTGGGATTAAGAAGGACAACCCATTCGATTGCCCAAGAGTGCAGGTCTCATACTATATAATTCTCCTATATACAATATACTTAGTTACTGTCACGACTCTGGCTCTCCACAGACCGTGTCTCTATGCTGACCACTCCCACATTTAATTCCACCACACTACAGTCCCATTTACACACCTGTGGACCTCTATGGGGACCTACCACAGGTCACAGACAAAGTCAGAGAGTGAAGGATGAGGCTGGCAGCCAGGGCACTGCCTCAGGCCTCACTGCCTCAGGCCAGGAGGGGAAAGAAGCGCACCATGTACGTAGATGTGCTGTGGCGCGAAATCTTAACAACATTACAGAGCTCAAGAACCTGTATGATGTTAGATAGGAAATTGTGGAGGGCAGCGATGCAGGAATCCCAAGTTGGTTTTGGCTATACCTCACTCTCGCAGTAACTAACTTACACACCTGTCCCCAACAGTTTTTTTTATCATTACTCACATGTGGCAACTTACCCAAAAGCAACTAAGGATTGGTGTTTTTTTTTTTTTGTGACATATGTTTTCCTTATTTTGGACTGCCTTCTTGGTTTTGACCTCTGCCTGCTTCACGTTGTACCTTTTCCCTTTTGTTTGGTTGTTATTGAACTCTTGCAAAGTACTCTGCCTGGCTGTGTTGCCTGCATTTGGGCTCTACTTTAGCACACTATAAGCAGTTACTTACATATAGTACATAGCATAGAAAACCTTTCACCAAGACGATACATGAGGTCCCCCACCCCCACCGAACCATCGTATCCGTGGGACAGTTTGTATAATGCTGTGATGGCTGAGGGGACAGAACTCATACTAAAGCGGTCCTTTTTCCACACAAAGGTTCTGTACTGTCAGTTGGCAATGCAGGGGTGATCAGTGTTACTTGATATCGAAAATGCTAACAGTGTGATGCCATATCAGAGAGTATGTGGGTGTGGGAAGTCCACTGATCTTGGAAGCAATACGGGCATTACTGAAAAGTCTGTTTCTGTTAGTCATGGTCTCATGGACAGTATAGTGTGAAAACATGCGGAACAATACAACGGAACAATACAAACCCAGGTTCAAAATGTTGTTAAAGCTTTCCCTTTTACAATATGTTGCATTATTAATTTGTATAGCACATTTCTACAAAGCAATTCAAAGTTGGTTAGTAGCCTGGCTAAGCCAGACTAATAGCACACTGTCGTGGTATATTAATCTGGAAAAGCTGTGTATCCATCCCATCTGCTGGGACTGTACCAAAGCCCGCCCATATTTGCATACCGTGTCCCGATTAGTCAAACTTTCCACCCCAATTGTCTGGAGTAGGAAGTGGGCGTAACAGTGAGCTTTCCCAGACTGTAATCCGCCGGCAGGCACATTTGTTTTTGCCAATGGCTGATTCGCGTCAAGGTCTATCTAAAGAGGTCGGGAAGCGAAGACCATACTTCCGTACTGCGGTTGCTCCCTGGGAGGAAACGGACATGCGCAATGTGCATGTACAACGTCCTGGTCTCCATTGCGCATGTCTGTTTACTCCCAGGGAGGCGTTATTATGAATCCCACCAACGTCCTGGGGTGACCCGCCTTACCGTGTTTCTGATTGGCTCCCGGGCAGGCATAGTTTTACTGAGGTGTCAGCGTTGCAACATGCTTGCGGTTAAGTTTAGGTTAGGAGTTTGGGGTAGGGATAGTAATAGACTAACCCAAACCCCAAACCTAACCCTGACTACTGGCCAATCACAGAAGGCTTTTCTAGAACTGTGGTGGGATACATAAGCACGCCCCAGGGAGCAACCGCAGTACGGAAGTATGGTCTTCGCTTCCTATCCTTGCTCTACGATCCTTGATTCGTGTCTGGCTTTAGCCAGGCTAGTTGGTTAGCACTCTCTCGGTTCGAATCCCACTGGGGCCGACTGGGGCCTTCTTGTGAGGTGTCTCCAGACCATCCCACCAAATGACATGCATGTTACAGGTAGTCTACAACAGTGGTTTTCCAAAGTGGGGTATGGGGTCCTTGAGGGTATTCCAGAGAGTCCCCCAGCAAAATGTGTTAATATAGCATCAAAATCAGTTTGACCAGTTTACACTATACATCGGCTGTTAATACTAGCAAATCTACAAGCTCAGACGTTGGGAGCTTGTAATTGTCATAATGTTGCTGATGTCTGAGGTGAGTAGGTCTTTCAGTACTTTCATGATGCTCAGTGACATCATAGAAGAGGTTAGTTTGTTTCCATGCACACACACGTTTCTTTCTACAGGCAGGTGTCCAGGTGAATTTCACCCATGATTAGTGATAGTGTGATATGAGAAAACATCCCATTCACCCATAATGGGATTTTTTTTTACTTTTTTATTTTTTCCTTTTTTCTATCTTAGGAATGTTTGGAATAAAAGAGAAGTTCCCAACTTAATTCCTCTTTTTTCGGGAATATTAAAAAAATAATATGCATGTTTTTCACCGACTTTGCCCCCCCATGATAGGTCCCCCCATGAAAATCTTTTTTTTTTGTTTTTTTGTGAGTAGCTCAAGTTGCCATGTATTGCTGTACTTCAATATATTTTGATGAGAAATATTTTTTTATCAAATATTTTACATTGGATAAAATATATCTATTTAGTGATGGTGTAACAAAAAATATGTTAAGTGTTCTAGGGTTAAATATATATATCAGCCCTATTGGCATGACAGGTTGCGCGTTGGACTGGCGAGTGGGAGTCCCGGGTTCAATCCCTGCTTCTGCGACATCACATGCAAGACACATATGTCTAGGCTATCAATCCTATCCTCTCTTTTACAAAGAAAAGTAAATTTACACTAATATATGCCCTTATAGTGCTTGACTCATCTGATACAGCATTGATAGGCCTATTCGTGTTGAATAAGGCCTGATCTAGAATACTGCATCATTTATTTTATGTCTCAGATTTAATTAGTTGTGTTATTTAAAATATGTGCACATATTATTTTTTTGCAGTTTTTAACTTGCACTGAATCTATCTATCTCTGAGTAGCATAGGAACCTTTTTAATTCCCTTTTTTTTCCTGCCCAGATGATCTTGGCATCATCTGTCAAATCGCTTTCCAACATTACAGAGAGTCCTGTCCATGCACTGGAACTGTACTGTTCTAACGTCAAACTTATAATAAATTGCTCCATCCTCTAAAAACGTTTAAAACAAGACAGGTGCACCAACAGAAGTGGACTTGGTATCATGAATCATACGTACTCATCAGCGTGCAATGTGACAGAATACCCCCGAGTTAATGTCTAATGCAGGAGATTTCCAATACCAATGCCATTCTGAGATATGAAAAACCATATTAATTTGGAAACCCAATTGGCTGGTGAAGCAATATTTTTATTTTACAGTTTACAAGAATACAGTGTAATGAAGCAAATTGATTATTCATCAGTTCCTTAATTATATGTCAGAATAACATGTCTCAGCCATATCTCCGTTTGTAATACGTACAGTACATACTACATTGCCATTAAGAAGAAGGTACAATAATGGTACCCTATCATGTTGATTTCTCTTGGTTAGATGGTTATAAAAGACTTGAGATACAGATTAGATAATATTAATTCACATTTGGAATACAGTATATGTTCTTATGTTCAGTATGTCTTGCTTATTTTGCAAGCCTGTGTGAGCTGGCCATCCAGAATGCATTCCATTGATGGATTCTTTATTAGTGTGACACCACCTTAATTGGCCAGTCAAATGATATGATATTATACAACGTTTCACGTGGTGCAGGGACTGCCCGGGCAAGCAGCTGTAAATGATCATGGCAATATGAAGACACATGCCAAGTCTCCCCACCTGCTGTTCCTATAACAAAATACATATACCGGTATAAACACAATGAAATATATATATATAAGATTTTAGTTAAGGAGGATGGAACAAACATACATACCATACTTTTAAAACAGTAGTACTGTAATAGTAACTGGATCGAGTACTCAAGGCCATTCAACTCAACACTTGAAATAAAAGTAAAGATCTACCAAAAGAAGGGGTGCTGTCAGCCTTGTGGTTAAGGCACATATTACCACATGGCTCTAGCCTGTCAGTGAGTCGTGGCGGGTTTGATCCCTGTTCCCAGGCTAGATGGTTTTGCTGTGTATCACTCCCAGTCTCTCTCTGTCTCTCTCTTTTCTGTCACTCTCCACTGTACACAAAAACATAAAAACATTTAATTTCCCAAGTAAAACAAAAATGGTGATGTCTGCAACAGGTGATAAACTCTTTTGCCTATCTTCATCAAAGATGACCATTGATGTGCAAATAGAAGCATCTTATTCTGATCACAATGTTTTAATCTCAGCTAATGAAGTGACCAACCATACTCTCAAACATGTTCCTTGAATGTACAGGTTCATTTTATAAAAAGCATAAACAACACTACACACATTTATCATTTCAGTGATATTAATTCAAGTAAAATGGCAAATCAACCACTTTTGTCTTGGATACAGGCTGTGTATACTATAATTAAGAGTTTCATTCAACAGAGCAGGAAAGTAAACTTCAGAGGTTGTTTGAAGGACAAGCATTCACTTCCATTACAATACCAACAATAATAAATAATTAAAACCTTCATTGCCAAACAACACAATGACACATTCCATTTCACATATTGTATTGACCAAAAGATCTTTCAGTCATTCTATTTACATTTGCAAGACTGAGATATTTCTTCACACATCTTTGCTCAGAAGAGCATTACCAAAATTAACAATACAATAAATATTTGGTGTTATTATTTATAACAAGAGATTTAAAATGATTAATTTAGAAATTATACAAATGATTTAGGCTGATACTTCATTTTTAAAGACTCTAAGGAGTGTGTTCCGTATTTCACTTGAGTTCAGTCCGTATACAATTGGATTCAGCAGTGGAGGCACAAGAAATATGAGCATTCCCATTATCTTTTGCAAGTCAGCTGAGACATTTTTGAATCTGTGCGATAAAATGGTGAAAGTCGCCACAATTTCAAATATGAAGAATATAACCAACTGTGCTACACATGTGTAAATAGCTTTGGTCTTTGCCTCGGATTTCCTTGTAACCAAACAAGCAATAAGAATCTTCACATAAGAATATACCTGAACAGTCACACTGATAATTTGCATGGCAGCTGTGGTAAATAAACCAATGACATTGTTGATTGTGGTGTTGCCACCGCAAGTGAGCTTTAGAAGAGATGGGTTATCACAGAATACGTTCATAATTGTAAATTTGCACCTGGGAAGCCTTGTCTGCAAAGAGAAAAGTGATACGATCAAAACAAAGTCAAGACCCCAAACAAGAGAGATGATACAAATGACAACTCTCGGTGTCATAAGAGAGCTGTATCGTAGTGGCATGCAGATGGCAACATAACGGTCAAAGGCCATTGCTGCCAGAATGAACAGAACTCCACCTCCATACATATGGAGCAAGAATGCCTGAAAGACGCAGAGAGGATATGAAACCTTGTTTGTCCCCATCACTATGTCAGAAAGTACCTTGGGAAGCATTGCAGTGATGCCTATCAGATCATTGAACGGAAGGCTGAAGAGAATGAAATACATGGGTCTGTGAAGTTTCCTTTGCAAGATAATTAATGCCAGCAAGGTGAGGTTGCAAAAAAGGCCAATGAAATAAATTGTGAGGCCTAGAAAAAATATGGCATACTTTCCTCTGTGCGGAATAAAGAATGGGTCCAGACTTAGCTCAGTACTGATCCAGAAGGACCTGTTTTCCATATTATCTTAGCTGTGTTTCTTTCTTTAAACCTTTACAAGGAAAAATTGTCATGAAATCAAAATACACTAAACCAAACATTTACAAAGTATAGGCTTGAGCTGCATCTTTCAGTTAAAACGTGTCTAAAAGTGCTGCAACTTCTGATGTTGGGAACTGGCCATCTTACTGTCTTAAATATCACCACCAGGCTTGTTTACTTCAACCTCTGAATCCCTTGAGATCATATAGTTTCGCCCTAATTTCCTTCAGCACAAGTTAAAAGACATAATAGCTGAAACTGCTTTCAGGTTATCAGTGATAAAAACAAAAACAAATTACAAATCTGTAAGTAGTGAGTAGCTATTGAATTAGCATATTTATAACATTAGAAAGTATTTTGACGATATTTCTATTCTGTACATAGCATTAGCCCACGAAAACAATTGTATTTTGTGTTAATAAAATTTGACGTTTTAGCACTTCTGTGTTTGGTACGTGTATAGGACAAAGACCCTCTCTGTTGACAACACATCAACAGAGGGTACACATGACCAAGGTCATGTGTATGCATCCGCCTGGGTGACAGCAGACTGCTGGCCAAGTGCTGGTTCTTTGGCATGGGAGGCCTGGGTGACAGCAGACTGCTGGCCAAGCGCTGGTGCTTTTGGCATGGGGGGTTGAGTGTACAGGGTCTTGAGTGTACAGGGTTTGATAGGACCCAGGTAGGGCCCTATTCATTTTATTCATTTTCAGCCCCGTTGAGAACTCTAGTTTTCGCGGGCTGCTGGGCGCGGCTGCATGCACTAAACTTTGGGGCAGGCTCGTCTAGAGTTTAAATGGACAGATATCAGTCAAAAGGAAGACATCGAAAAAGAAGGATGGATGGGAAAGGATTAACATATGGAATGTCAGCTCCATATATGGAGATCTAAGAGTTTGAGGTTTGAGGTCAGATGTACAGTTGCTGGCCAATATTGATGATATCAGGGATCTCCATATATGGGCATTCCCATATATGGGCTTAATATTGATGACATCAGGGATTTCCATCCCTGATGATGTCACGTGATGTCACGTGATGTGGGGTGACCAACCAACAGACTGACTGACTGATGGGAAATGTACGATTTCATAGTAAACGTGACCTATGCGGTCGCAAAGACTCCACTGCTGGCAAACCGCTGTTACCATCTTCCCAATTTTCATCACAGGCGGTGAAGATCAAGACAAGCTGTTGAGCAAATTGCCAGCCTACCAGGACAAGCTAGATATGGGGTGAACAAGCTTGAGGGAATGCTGCGCCCTCTTGTGGAAAATGGCTTGAAATGTGTGTTGATTTTTGGTGTATACTGCAAAAGTGGCAAAGGATGAGAGGGGCTCTGGTGCAGTAGGTGCAGTAGGTGTATACAGTAGGTGATGATACACCTACTGTACAGTGCTGGCAGTGAAGAAGATCAGATCCCTATTCCATGACCTCCTGGTGGCTTGTGATGTCTGCCTATGTCCATATATACATCACATGGACACTGGCATTTTACGAGAAGATGGCACACTTGACAATGATGCCTGTCTACGTCTGGCAGAAGTGGTAGTGGCGTATGCACAGGCTGGTTGCCACATCATTGCTCCGTCTGACATGATGGATAGGAGAGTCAGAGCCATCAAACAAGCACTGCATGTCCAATGAGTTGGGCAACAAGGTGTCAGTGTTGAGCTATAGTGCAAAGTTTGCTTCCTGCTACTATGTTCGGGGCGGCGGTGGCTCAGGGTTAGAGTGACTGGATGGGGTTGCCGGTTCGAACCCGGGCTCCCCCAGAGTCAGTGTCGATGTGTCCTTGAGCAAGACACTTAACCCCTAATTGCTCCTGATGTGCTGGTAGGTGCCTTGCATGGTTTCCACTGCCATAAGTGTGTGAATGGGTGAATGTAATGCACAATCTATGTAAAGCGCCTTGGATAAAGGTGCTATATAAATGCACCATTTATGGTCCCTTCAGAGATGCTGCACAGTCCAAAGCCTGCATTTGGAGACAGACGCTGCCTCAGCTATACCTCCTGGTACAGGAGGTCTGGCCCAGCGAGCCGTGGAGCGAGATGTGAAGGAGGGAGCTGACATGCTGATAGCGTATCTGGACATTTTGAGAGAAGTGAAGGACAAGCACCCTACTCACCCCCTGGCGGTGTACAACGTGTCCAGGGAGTTTGCCATGTTGTGTCACGGTGCCCAGGCTGGAGTGTTTGACCTACAGGCCGGTGAGGCCGCTTTCTGGGTCTATGGCCCCAAGCTGTGGAACACACTACCACTGCACCTAAAAAAAAGTGACCTCCCTTGCTGTTTTTAAGAGCGAGTTGAAAACTTTTTTTAACCTGGCATTTGTTTTAAATTGATCTCGTGCAAATTCTATAAATGTTTACAATTTTTGCTGGGTTGAAGACCCAGCTAATAAGTCGTCTTTTGACTTTGCTTTTTACAGCCCGCTCATTGGTCAGGCTGTCATTTGTCCCGGGTTTACAGCCCGCTCATTGGCTCCTTGGCTGAGTTGACGGCTCGCTTGACATAGTGTATTCTCTCTGTCAAGCAAGCCGTCAAACGCTTGGGTGATTGGTCAGGCTGTCATTTGTCCCGGGTTTACAGCCCGCTCATTGGCTCCTTGGCTGAGTTGACGGCTCGCTTGACATAGTGTATTCACTGTCAAGCCAGCCGTCAAACGCTTGCGTGCGTTTGGTACACTCCGCACACACAACCAGGGCCTGTGTCTAATTCACGTCGTAGCCCGCCTACTGTATCCGGTGGTAATTCGCACACACTATAACTACTGTTTCCGTATCCGGTCTAAACCGGATCTCATATTATAATATGAGCGAGACAGCTCTAGGTTTCGTTCTCCCATAGTCTGTTCGGCTGCATGGAGACAAAATAGACTGGTTGAACAGACGCGCATTTTAAAACCTAAAATCTAAAATAGTGGCCGCTGAG
>OOFJ01105529.1:0-12130 GCA_900323375.1 Benthosema glaciale
CAGACCCGAAGCGATTTCACAACTCAAGGTCACAAGAGGGCCATTGAGAAAATGCAAAAGACAAGGCATTGCATGGAGAGGAGAAGAGCATTCTCCTGGGGCTTGAATGTCAGAAAACAGACTGTTGCCTTCTTAGAGCACTATAAGCAGAAATAGTGCAGGCCCTGCTATAAACAGTGGGGATGACTTGGCCATCCATGGCCAGCCCTGCCATGCGGATGGCAGCGGCAGCAGCAGCGACACGGCACTATCTCTATAAGTGCTGGGTATTGTTCGCAAAGAGCAAGGCGAGAGAAAGCCAGAGAGGGGCGGATAGAAAAAGATAGAAATCCATTTGTTTAAGTCTGTGGTCTGACTATTTTGCATGGCAATGAAGGCCCCGAGTGTTCGCCCTGCTGTTCAGATGCTGTGGCCCCAGACAATAGGGCCACTGTTGTTTGGTTCTACTCCCGGGAAGTTTGAGAAAAAAGAGGGAGGTGGTCTTGTTGAGGGAGATTACGCATAGTCAGAACCATATCTTTTCTTGCTGCTGCGTATTGTGGTGGTGGTTGGTGCCTCGAATTGCTGCCGAGCGTCAGAGCGAGTTACACGCAGATTGCGCTTTCTATTCTCAGACACCTGGTTGACGAGCCCGCTTGGCAGCTGTCGGTGACGAGTGTCTCGGCTCGGGGGGCAGACGCCGAGGATTGTAACGATAACAGGTGCGTGAGTCGACGGTGTCTTGTCGGATGTCGTGATGTCCCGGCTGCTGCTAACGATCACTGTCGGTGTTAACGAGAGGTTGTTAAACGTGGAATTGATTTAACCCGTTGAGAACTGCGTCGAGGCCGAATGTCTACTGAATCTTAACAGTTTTCTGAGAACACTTATTTTACTTTTTACGTAAAAAAAAAATCACACCCGTGTGAAGTGAGGGCCGCTCTTATCGCCAAATTGCTCATCACATATTCTGTGACTACTTGGTAAGGTAAGGGCAAAGAAGAAAAAAGTTAAATCACTGACAGGCGATTAATTATTTACACTGGCAGTAAAAAGAGTTAAATTGAATTCTTGTTTTACATAATTCTTTTGCCACAGACACATACTAAATTATATTTTTTCAGATGAAAAGATGATGCTGTAGGGAACACCCAAATGCATAATTGGGAGAAAAATCAACAGTTCTTCTTCAATACGTCACTAGAGGTCTGAATCCCGGCATTACGGCCCTCAAAAAAGTATTTTATTAGGTTTGTTTCATCCTTGGATGAAACAAACCTCCTTCAGTTCATGGACATTGTGTGTGCGTGTGCGTGTGTGTGTGTGTGTGTGTGTGTGTGTGCGTGTGTGTGCGTGCGCGTGTGCGTGTTCAAAACTGTTTAGTAGTCACAAGCATGTTGTCCATACTTTTCATTGTATAAATATATGTATACAACCCACAGTCAGTGGTTGAAAAAGTATGTAGAAATACCCTGTTACAAGTCTGGTAAATGTAGGCTACTTCAGTAGGATTTGTTTTCATATGTCCGGTTACCTTGTCCAGGACAGGCTTCAGACGCGCCTCCTCAGGAGACTTGGCTCAGATCTGAGCCCATTTGATTCGCCGTTAGGAGCTCAGCGTTGCGGCCGCGTGCCCTGCGACCCTCGCTGGTCGAGACCACCACCTTCCGCATGAAAGGCATTATGCTCCAACGCCAGTGGTTTTCAACCAGTGGTCCGGGGACCACCAGTGGTCCGGGGACCACCAGTGGTCCTTGAGAAGGTTCCAAGTTGGTCCCCATGCAGCTAAATGATTGAGAGTTGGTAACCAAATGGACGGGTATGGACCCTTGTAGATATTTAACTCTTGAGAGCGTAAAATGAAACCAAATGTACCCGTACGGGTCCATTTGGTTTCATTTTACGCTCTCAAGAGTTACATTATTTGTTAAACATTTGAATTGCTTTAATTTACCAGAAGTCTACACAATTAGAGCATGTAGAAGAACTGTTGTTTTGGCCAACGTTTGTCTGTTCTCTCTCCTAAATACAACGTGGAATTGTGGACCAAAGCAAAGTAGTTTTGGGTCTGAGAGGCTAAATACCATCAAATGGTGGTCTGTGGCTCAAATGCTGAATAAATAGTGGGCCCTGCTATCAATATGGTTGAAAACCACTATTCTAACCACTACACTTGAGTACAAAAGTACTGGCATCAAAATGTACCGAAGTATTGGCATCAAAACAAACTTTGTGTGGCTGACGATCACCAAAGAGGAGCTCACAACGCTCTTGACACGTTGTGAGCTTGTAGATCAGCTATTTTCGGGGGCGCAACCCAGCACTCTTTAGCCAAGTAAAGTGCAGATGCAGGTTGTGTATGACATGGATTGGATTTCTAAACACGTTTGTTTCAACGAAAAACTAATGCTCCATTCCCAGTTCAGGAGACTGAACGTTGCATGCCTTCCGGTATGGCATGGAAAGGAGTGGCATCTTTAACCGTAGTGAATGCTGCATTCATAGTAGGGAAAGGGCAGTTGTTTTACAGATGGGTAAAAGGGGGGTCCATGTCATTAGTCCTAAGATTCATTAGTCATAAGGTTCATTGTTCCTACATTACTAACCCTATCTCTAACCCTAACCTTAACCTCCCACGGGGTACTGCATGTCCGGGAACCTTAACGCATGTCCGCCAACCTCAACGCATGTCTGCCAACCTCAACGCATGTCCGCCAACCTCAGCGCATGTCCGCCAACCTTAATCCATGTCCGCCAACCTTAACGCACGTTCGCCAACCTTCCCGCATGTAGTACTAACAGACCTTCGGAAAAATTTACCTTAGGAACTACGGGCAGTCCCCTAAAAGGGCAGGGGCTGAAGCCCCCTTGGATGTCTACAGTGTATGTGTGCACGTCCCTGCTCCACGTCCTCCCGGTGGGGGCTCCTCACTGCCAGCTGAGCCGGTAGGATACGACAGCTGCAGTGTGACAACACATCAGTGTGTGTGTGTGGGGAGGGATCAATGATTGGCATAACCACTACTGTAAATTGGGGAGAAGAAGGAGGTGAAAATAATTGGCTGCTCAAAATTAAAAAAAAAACCCACATGACTCTCTAACAAGATATGGTGTGTGATTAACTCCCCGCTGCGCAATTTTCAGTTCGGGCTCGATCGTCTGGGGAACGTGGGTTTAGTGTTTACTGTTTTATGCTCTAGTCTAGACTTATACAATTTACATTACTATTGTATTAACTTGTAGCTGCACTTAACAATTATTAATGGCATTTGTATGTATTCTGGATCAGTGGTTCTTCAAGCATTGTAATTTCAAGGACACTTTGAATCCCCATAATTATGTATGGTCCATTTGGTTCAATTTGTATATACACTCTCAGACTTGCAGAACTGCAAGGGTCCATTTGGTTCCATTTGTATACAATGCAGACTTGCAGAACTGCAAGGGTCCATTTGGTTCCATTTGTACACTCTCATTGTCGTCGTCAAGGATGGTCCCTGGAGGCACTTTGACACATTCTTTAACACTTTTTCCCCACGGAGTTATACAAGATTAATCATCGTAGAACACTTTAATTGCGGTCCGTGTGTGTGTTGCCCGGGTTTTATGTTTCACGTTTAATTCGCCGTTGAATGCTTCATATTTTGGTAATAATCCAGATTTGTCGCAGACGTTGTGACGAGGCCGAGGCATACGTTATGGTGACGTAACAGGAAATCAACCATGCCCCCAGTCGCTAGGGCTTCTGGGGAAACCGAGTCCGATGCAATGTGAACGAGTGCATATACAACTTTCTTAAAGGGGTTTTGCTCTTTGTCTGAGCCGCGGATCAACGGTGTGGCATTTCTGTCGGCTCACAAACAAAACGACGGATGTGTTTTCTAGCGCTTTTTCATGGATCAAACGCGCAAAATCACTTCAGCATTTGCTCCAAAGGTAATTTCACAATCCTAGCAGGCTAGGTATAGGTTTATATTATTTGATTTGACGCAGTAGAAGTGTTAAAAAAAACACACTGGTATCGAATTGGTATACTCGGCATACGGCATTGACCGACGCATCAGAATATATATCTCAGAGCCCCGCGCCGCTACCTCACACGCAACAAAACAACAAATGATCTCTAACAAGTGCGATGATGGTGTGACATCCCCACTGCGGTGCGTATAGGGCTCATCTGGGGCCCACCGTGGTTGGTTCAGTGAGGTTGTTAGCACAGATGTCGTGGTTGGTTCAGCGAGGTTGTTAGAGCCAGATGTCAATGGCATTGTTACGTGAAGCGGAACGGTAAACAAGAAGTCCCAACCCGAGGGCCTCCTCCTCCTCGACTCCCCCAGTGGACCAATCATGTTTCTTTTTTTGTTATTTTCTCCTTTTTTGCCTCGGAGAGGCTTCAGCTTATAAAGAAGTAATGTTTAATGGATGTATTCTTCTGAGGCAAAAACCTTTGTTGGGGGAGGGGCGGGGGTTCTGAGGCGTGATATAAGGAGTATATACTCACATTTCTTACTTACTAAAAGTTACCGTTCTGCTGTATCTGTTGCAAGTGAAAGTCTGGAATTTAAGTATTTTTATTTTTATTTTTTAATTGCAGGTAGATCAGCTATTTTCAAATGGCCGGAATTCAGTAGTTAATGTATGTTTTATTGTTTTGTAATATAATAATAATAATCAAAACTCTACAAAGTAACTAGTAACTAAAGTTTTCTAATAATTGTCATGGAGTATACAGTATAAAAGCTATATTTACCCACACGTACCGTCGCTACTTCAGCCCCGACAACAGTACCTGTCATCATACCCATCACGGCTGTACGGTCCTCGCCATGCGTGGAATTACTTTTTTACTCTCCGCTGAATCTTCAATAGTTTTACTTTCAAAATCCTGACAGGCGATTAGCAGCTGTTTTTCTCCTGTGTGAGACACGAACGCAACAAAAATTATAGAATTATATGCGCCTGTTAGAACAGAGGGTGTAACTTTGACGATGGAGAGAGGGCCACTATATTTCCACACACTCACTCCAGAGGGCCACGTATCACATATTACTGTACATAGCAAAAATAGCTGATCTACAAGGTCAAAACGCAGTCGCAGTGACCAGTGTTAGATTTTCTTTCTTTTTTTTTGTTGCAATATTTGAATTACAATCCTGAAAAGTAACATTGTTATATAATTTCAAATGCCTTTCAAATGAGTTATATGTTAACTCTAATGTATGTTAACTAAATACATTGGACATAACACAAATATAATTTTAATACTACTCATTAAGCTCCACGTCATTAAAGCGGGTCATGTTTGCATCTTTGGAACTTGTATATATCAGTATTCTGATATTAACCCGTGGGCCACAATAGGTGAAGGGCCGCCAGTTGCCCATGTATGTGTTAGATAGAATATGAATGTCACAATGTCACAATGTCGAGCAGGTATTACTTTTGCTCCGCATTCGGTAGTTTGCAGCCTCTTCTTTTTACATTTTGGTGTGGTGACAAACGTGTCCACAGTTAGGCTATACCCAGCCAGCGGCAATCACCTCAATAACGAACCTGCATTGTTTTTTTCATTAGATAGGTCAAATGCATATCACCATGTAAGAAAATATAATGTGATGGTTTCACCACATCTAGTGCTTAACATTGTGAGACTGCAGCTCATCCTTGCCTGTTATGTGTGCGGTGGAGACAGTAGTGTATGTCTACAGGCTGGAAATAGGAAGGTGGCCTATTAGAGGTAATGAATGGCTGACAGTTTGCAGGTGGCCTACACTGAACCCCAGCCATGAAGAGAGAGAGAGAGAGAGAGAGAGAGAGAGAGAGAGAGAGAGAGAGAGAATAATGGAAGTTCAACGGAGCATTTGCATGTCGGCGTCGCTTTAATATTATGTCTGGAAAATGCATAATGCTGCATGTTAACGTCATAACCGGAACTAAGAGCGTATAATGTACAGTCTGCTTTCACCAACGCGGTACATTTTGTGAATTAGCCATTATAAGGACAATTGTGGCATTTATATTTAGTGAGACAATCCCGCTTGCCAGCAAAAAAATGACCAAAATGTTACCCTGCCTCCCATCCTGCATGCAGGGATGAGAGGCAGAGAGAGAGGCAGATTTAGATATGGGCGAGTGTTGCACTATAAACTATTTATGTGATCTTCAATAGCCCACCCCCTTTGATGAGACTGAGGCCCGTACCCCCTGTTAAAAAAATGAACAAATCACGCCAACCGCATACACTACAGTACAGTACACAACAATATAATCACTGTCAGCCCATAAAAGAAATAATAACTGAATAATTACTGTCGTACGCGGGACGGGACGGTGTGTGTCTGACTCCGCCACGTATTCTTCTCGACGCGTCGCACGACGTATCCCCACACGCCCTGCTGTGCGGGGTGCACCAATTATTATTATTATTACTTCCATCCAGAATTTCAGTGCATATTATTTCTTGGATGGTCTTGGACGTCTCGGCTAACTCTGGCAGATGAGAGAGGCCTGTGGAGAAGCACTCCATTCCAGCAGGGGATTAGCCCTGGCACGTCTCAGTGAGAGACTAGACGGTACTTGTGAGATGTTAACCCATTTAGACCTGAAAACGATGCTAAAAATGTCTTCTAAATACTGAAAGTTTTCTGAAAAACCCTTATTTCTATGTTAGTAGTTCTCAAATAATGAATCTCAAGGACCCCAAAAGTTATCTGTAATTGGCCCCCCCCGACCCTCATCTGAAAGTATGTTGTTCCAGAGACACCCCCAGAACCAAAGATATGAGTTAAAAGCTTTCGCTCTAAAACAATACATTCAAAGATTTGCACCACATTTTCACGATTTTTCAAAAATTGCAGGCCTACAAGCTCGTAGCGCGCCACTCGGTGGCGCGCTATGAGCTTGTAGATCTGCTATTTTTCAATATTGCCCCGGTTACAAAATAAAATAAAATCGCTTATAAAACCCATATGACAAAACATAATGTCAGTGTCATGGTTGCTCAAACTTTTTCATGTCAAGGGACCGCCAGAATTATCTGTATTTGGCCGCGGCGGGGGCCCCCCCCATCTGAAAATATTTTGTTCCATGCAGGGACCTCGCCGCAAGACAAAGATACGAGTTAAAAAAGGTTCACTGTGAAAGCATATATTTAAAGATTTGCACCACATTTTCAAGAGTTTTTTTTTAAGATCTTTTCAATTTCGTAGCCGACCTACAGGCTCCTAGATGATCTACAGGCTCATAGCCGGGCACTCTGTGCCGCACTATGAGCCTGTAGATCTGCTTGTAGATCTACAGGCTAGGGCAAGTTTAAAATAACGGTTAAAGTGCTTTTAAAGCTAAGGTGACACGTAATATTATGCGTTCCCATCCTAAATGTGTTAAATGTTTGGCAGACGCAGCGACTGCCTCGCAGTAACGTTGTCAGGAGGTTGTTGTCTGGGTTTTTGGCTCCGGTGGGCGGGCGTTTGGACCGGGCCCGTTGCGTTTGCCAGGGCCTATGAAAGCCCCCGTAATGGCTCACGATTCACTGGTCACTAATTGGAATGCCAATCCACACAGCGGCGCTCCGAGATATGAATATGGCCCCCGCAAGACATAGCACATAAGCACAGACACGCACACACGCACTCACTCCAACCGTCTAGCAGCAGAGCTAAATTGAATTTCTACAAAACCAAAGCCGGCATTAAGTAATTGATTTTAGCAGCTCATTACAAACGGAGCAGCGCTGACAGCCAGAACAGTTCACCAAATGAAACATGAACATTATGAGCTGCTAAGCGTTAACACTACGCTACTATTACTCAGTAAATTAGCATGTTTCACGTCTATATCTCGCGCGGGTGTAAAAAAAAAAAATGGTAGCAAACCGTGTTAAATGGCTTGGAATGGCTCTCGTGACAACGTAGTAAAAGCCCCGCTGAGCCAAAAGGCTCCTGTTTCTGCAGCGCAAGGCAAGGCTGGATGTACGACGACATAACTCTGGACATTTTATTTTTTGACATGTTCATGTTTTCTCTGGACATGATGCTAGTATGTCAAGTACACCCCCTGGACATGATGTATACACGTACACCCCTTGGACGTGATTATACAAGTACAGCCCCTCGACATAGTATGACACAGGGACTTATTGCCAATAAAAACAAAACCCTTGATGCTGATTGCCAAGGAGAGAGGCATTGGGTCCCGTTTTTGAGAGTCTTAATTGGTACAGTATGACTGCCCGCCGGGGAGTCCACCCCTGACCTCCAAATCTCAGGGTGGACACTCGAACCGCAAAGCCACTGTCACTGAGCTGATATCTTATACTTGCAGTATCTTATTCTACCGTTTCTTCCTCTATACCAAATCTTTTTTTTGTCTTTCTTTTTTTTTTTATAGTACATTTACAATAGGGATGTCCCGATCCACTTTTTTCATTTCCAATCCGATCCCGATACCACAATTTCTGTGTTAGCCGATACCGATACAGAATACCGATACCAGAGAATAATATATATATAATAATACAAAAAAGAAAAAAATCTTATATGGGGCTATTCACCAACCGGGAATAGCCCCACCTTTTTATTTACTGCCATAGTGTCAACATCTTACCGATGTGTCGGATCTGTGGTTAGACTGGCATATTTGCCAATACCGATATGACCCGATAATGACAAATAAGGGCCAATACTGATACTTTTCTGATACCGATACAGTATTTGCCGATACCGATATGACAAATAAGGGCCAATCCGAAACTTTTCCCGATACCGATACAGTATCGGGACATCCCTAATTTACAAGCTCCAAAAGTAATGCATTGTGAGCTGCTATTTTCACCTTGATGTTCACAGGAATGCTAGGTTTCCAAGAAATGTCCAATTAGGCTACACGGGGTCCAGTGGTTATAGCATGAACTCTGGCCAAAGATGTCGGTCCAGAAATATTACGGTCATGCTGTTCCAAGAGCGGTCGCATGCGTTGGTCCGACGTCACGTACTAACAGTCGGACATGTAACAGTCTCGCCACATGCGTGGTCTTGCCACAGATTCACCCGTGGCTTCCCCGTGAGGTTAGGGTTAGGTGGGGTAGGGTGTCGGACCTAATGCCCCGTGAGGTTAGGGTTAGGTGGGGTAGGGTGTCGGACCTAATGCCCCGTGAGGTTAGGGTTAGGTGGGGTAGGGTGTCGGACCTAATGCCCCATGAGGTTAGGGTTAGGTGGGGTAGGGTGTCGGACCTAATACCTGTTAGTTTCGTCGGGCCAAACTCAACACATGCACACGTGCAAGAGAACACATCCACAACTACAATCCAAACACAATCATGATGCAGAAAGACTCACACCAAAGTCCTGATTACAAATAATGAGGAAGAACGGAACAACATACTTTTTTTTTATGGCAATGGTGCAACGCGGCTCTTATTTTAATATTTATAACAATCTGCATCGGTTGGAGGTGGTCTTCTTACTCTTCTATTGTAGACCCTGATGTTGTTTAGGAAACCGGTTGACTTATTATTTCTAACAGAGGGCATGCGCATGCATAAAGTGAGTGGCAAAGTGAGTTTAACATTGTTCAACGTTGTTTAATTAAATCATATAGTAGGACTTGTCTGTTTGGATGTATGGGCTGTCAAGGCCAGAAAGACATTATTCTTTTTTTTTGCCACTCAATAGGCGTTCCTGCATAACTTCTGTGTACAGTATGATGAAGATGTCACAACCATAACAGAGTTGACCCTGCAAGGTTATGCATACCATGGTGAAAACTTTGAAGAATGTTTTATTCAAAATGCTGTAGCGGAGCCGTTGTCGTTGATGTTGGGCAGAAACCTCTGAACTCCATATATTTTACCTTTTTGTGTGTATTTTAAAATGAACTGAACAGCCTATACCAAGGTTAAACATTCTAAACTAACTAAAACTAAACTATTATCATATCTGCAGCATTGCACAAAAGCAAATGACAAGTTTCAAGCTTGTAGTGTAGAAGCTTCTACTATCTTTAGAAAATACACACACGCGCGCGCGCGCGTGCATGCACGTACTTATTGTTGACGTAGGCCTATGTAATAGGGATATTAAAAATGCATTCCGTCGTGCCGGTACCATTACGGAATGGCTAATTTGGTGCCTGACTGACTTTCATGGTCCTTCCACCCTTGACCCCCCGCGTTGATAATGTGCGATATAATTGGCGCATCGATTATAAGCCATTAGACTTCTGAGGGCCGCTAAACCCATTAACACCGGGAAAGCATCTGCGTCATCTTTTTTTCTTTTTTAAAAATAGTGTTGGCTATTCAAAAATACAAACAAGAAAAAAAGAAACGATCAGATGTACAAGCACAGTGCTTGTACATCTGATCGTTTTGAACAGTCACCCTGATGCATTTTAACTTTTGCAAGTGTATTAGCCACCGTATTAAAAGCTTTTTACTTTCCTATACAAGAGTGCCTTATTGGTCTCGTCTTTTTTGCATCAATTCTGTCTTGTTGTTGAAGATTCCTACTCTGGTCAAACAGAGGCGCTCCTCCTTCCTCTCTCTTTTCTCTATCTCTCTTTGTTCTAGTTTTGAACGTCGTTCATCATCTCATCTTCTAAGAGTTTGAAATTATTGTTTAATCATTTTGAATTACAAGAGTTTGAGAATGAATAACTACTGATTCTGTATACCTCATCATGCAGGTCTGAATGGGCTATTTTTGTTTCTTCCCTCGGAAAAGGATCATCTCTGGCTTTTCATGTCTGGCTGGACATTGATCTAATTAGCAGTAGTCATTAGTCAGCTGGCTGCGTGGCCAGCAGCAGTGTCATACTTAAGGAATGACATTCAGGCCGTGTCCGTCTCAGCCACTAGGAAACAATGCGAGCTCTTGTCTGATTCCTGAACAGAGGCCGCTGTCTTCATCCGGGGGTTGCAGGATCTGCTAACAAAAAGGCAAAAGAAAAAAGAATATAAAAAAAAAACGACCTTGGATAGTTGGATTTTTGCGTCTGTACGCTAAGGATGTAAACATGTGTTGTGTCTTTAAAAGCATTCTTTCTGTTTGCCAAGAGCTGGGATATTTTATGCATAAGTGGAGGAGAAGTTGAGAGACAGCCATGGCATAGCCATCCACTCTCAGGCTCCATGGTGGCATCTGAGTGTCTTACACAACTCGCATTGGATTGAGTGGTTTAAGTTACAGTACATGAGATGTCAATAACAGACACATAATAGCATACTTCCTGTCTGGAGTACTCTCACACGCAGCACAAACATATGCGTAGGTAGGGCAACGGAATTGTCAGAGACGTGCCTGAGGATACTTGCAAATAGGGGTGTGCTGAAATATCGATATTGCGATATATATATATCGATACTTCCTCCCGCAATAAATAATCAATATTACGGTTACGGAGCGTCTGTAACAGGGATAATTCTGGGTGCATATATGGGTCGCGTAGCTTCCGTAAAACATGACAAAGTTAGGCTACTTATTACTACTTATTACTAGTATAGTAGCCTAGGGCTGCTGTCTGCGGTCACAGCAGTCTGTTTGTCCAGTCAGAGCGCCTCAGAACAGCCACAGAGTTCTTGTTCAGCCTCTTCCAGAGAGAGGGAGGCACTGCTGCAGGTCTGTGTTTGCGTGTGTATATGAGTCTCTCTCTCTCACTGCAGTGTTGTACTGTTCATAATAAGCTGCGTTGATATTATAGGAAATAGCCTAGCCTACCATATATTTAATTTAGCATGAATTTCATATATCGATATTTGGCAATATCGTGATGTAACCGCTATCGAGGGCCTAATATCGCCAATATATTGTATCGTGAGGTAGGTACCCATATCGTCCCAGCCCTACTTGCAAAGTAGAAGACGTAGGAGGAGACTTAGGTCTGAGACACCTATTGACTCCGTCATCAAATGATTGCCTGGCTTATAGGAATGCGATGTGAATCCAAGGTTTCATGGGATGTCTAATTGATTTTTTTTGTTTGTATGGTCTACTACAATAAGGCCGAAAAACATTCATTCATTCATTCATTCATTCATTCATTCATTCATTCATTCATTCATTCATTCATTCATTCATTCATTCATTCATTCATTCATTCATTCATTCATTCATTTCAGAGAGATGCCAACATGCACATGGAGCGGATGATCGGG
>OOFJ01105534.1:0-11572 GCA_900323375.1 Benthosema glaciale
AGGTGGGATCAGGGTCAGGACTTGTAGACTTCCTCTAATTTGGGTCAGCACGATCCAACTCAGTGGTTGTTGCAAACCAACCAGCCCAACCTTGCGTTCGTTCCTCTGTCACGTGCACCACCACCACCACCACCCACCAACCGACCCATACCCACCCCCCACCACCACCCACACCCCATTCCTATCCTGGATACGACCCCACCCGGTGTTAAAGGTACAGCCCCCTCCACTCACTCAGATGGTCTTACTTACACCAGTCCCACTATAGTGCCTTTGATTTGCATTGTTTGTTTGTTTGTTTTTCACTTCTCATCTAGGAACACTATTACACTAACCTATAGTAGTATTGCTCTGTTGGAACCTTTCATTCACAGAACTGAATTTAAATAAAACTCAAATGTATGACTTATTACAAGCAGATGTAATGTATTATTATTAGTATTAGTATGCATCAGGAATTGGCACAATATGAAAGACTTGGACAGACAAAACTATAAAAACTTTTTGATATGCGCTAGCCCCTCCTATAGCCAGCTTTCTGTGTATGTGTGTACCACGGATTTGAGGATAAAAAGTGAAGATGCCAATTGTGATTGCGATAGTGAAGACAGACAGGAAACTGGGAAGAAGAGAAGGGGGCGACATGCTGCAAAGGTCGTAATGAACAACAGGATTCGAACACGCAACACACTGTCAGGCCAAAGCCTATATGTGGCATGTGCCTGGACCACTTGGCCAACAGGCGCCCAAAACTTCGTATTTATAATTGGTAATCCTCCAGAGAGTCAGTGATACTATAGTATACAAACAGATACAGAAGATACTACATGAAACAGAGCAATAGTACTAAGTCTTTCTCTGGCCTGCATGATCTCCTCTTACGTCTGCATTCCAACTGATCCCTGCATTCATGTTGCTCCATTTTGTCTCCCTGCACTGTGACTAACACAGCTAATGCTTGTTTAGTCGCATGCCCATCTACAAGCTCACAATCGTCATACAGTACAACAAAGTACAAGTATCATCAGGCTTCTCTGGCCAGCTTTGTGCTGAGGAGCATGCTCCTTTCCCTTAGGAACTCTATGTATTCACTATGTATGCACAGAACACAAAGAACACAAACAAAATAGTAACCGATTTGAACTTGTTTTTTTAGCAAAATTCTGCTATGGTAACTATTAAACGTCTTTTTTTGGCTATTACACTATTACACTAGGTTCATATTTCATACATCAGATGTATTGAAATTCATGACACACACATTGACTTTCATGCTTCATATGCCCGTCGTGTGCCTTGTCATAAACCCTAATTGTCCATAGTTACACCACGGCCATCCTCCTCTTACGTTATACTGGGAGGATGGGAAACCTTACTTCATAAGGTGAGCATGATGTCATTCAGAGAGAAATGGCTGCGGTGTAGTCTATGGTGTCAAGCGACATCCTCCCATAGATGTCACTTCTTGTGATCATCTTGTCTTCATGCCTCACATCATCAGATGAAGACATTGTATTGTATTTGATATCGTCGCTGTTGGGCGGAAACCTCATATGTCCAACAACGTTCCTTTGTTTTTATTATTTAGTTTTTCCAAACGACTCAAACTAGTGAAAATATCTGATCTACAAGCTCACAACGCCTTGCGGTGCGATGTGTTGTGAGCTTGTACATCGGCTATCTTCCCTGCTATTGTGTGACACTTTTGTAGGACGAAGTAGGACAAGAAATGGAGATATGAGGTTTCTGCCCGACACTAACGATATGTTGCTATGAATGATAATATTTCTTATTCTGCTTGTTCTCTTTCCTAATGTAGCTCTTGAATGGTGTGCGATTGACAAATGAAGCTGTCTTGTTGGTGAACGGATCCGAAAAGTGCCTGTCTAAATTAGCCCCCTCTTTTGCTTTTTCTCTCTTGCTATAAAACTGCTGTAGGGGGCGGTATTCATCACGGTGTGTTGCCGGAGATGGGGCCGGGGGTTTACGTGGGTGGACTAACCGAGCACGGGCCGGCACACTGCTGGACGGGCACGCATGCGACCGTCCAGCACCCCCCCACCCCTGACACTATGCCCAACAACAACAACAAGCCCAGGGCTCAAACTGACACTGTGACATGGGCAGGGGCCAGGCCCAAGCGTCCGGGCCTCTCAGAGTCTGTGACCGGCGGCGCGGTGGAGGGTAAAAGCAAGGAGGGGGCGGCCAAGAGAGGCAGCGTGACCTTCGCCCCCGACCTGGTCACGGTGGTGGCGAACGACTCGGTCACAGACTCCATGTCAGGCTCTAGTTCTGAGCCGCTTAATAACCGCACTGTCAGGGACAAACCCTCCTTAGCCCAGGTCAAGGATCAGGCCGCTGTAGGCACGTCAGCCACAGCAGAGCCGCTGGCCAGCGGCGGACAAGCACGTAAGTTGCCGGTAGACAGCGGTTCCGCTAAACAGGGGAAAGAGAGGCCCGGGATGGACTCCGAAGGTGAGCACTATAGAACCAGACGCCAAACCTTCATCAAATCAGAGAAAATAAATACTACTTCGACATGTAATCGCTCAATATATCCCTTTACTTTTGAGAAATCTGTCTTCACTTTTTTTTCCCCCTTTGTCTTCTGAGAGCAATTTCTGGTAATACTGTACCAATTTGGGAAGTTTGACTTTTGCATATTCACAGGGAAGTTGCATAAAATATAAGTAGTGGATATTCAGCCATCGGACCTTCTGCAAATTACATTATATCAAATTCATTGTCCTGGTCCCTGGGGCAATCACAACTTGCAGTTGGATCAGTCTAATATAATGTAGTTAAGTTTAGTTATGGTTATGTGTAGCATGGGTTTGATGATCCCGACATCTCAGAACGTTTGCTTCACCAGTGCCGTCCGACACCTTAATATCCACTGCCTGAAATATCAATACGTAATTAAGTACTGGACTGTTAGGCCCGTTTTTCAAAGGTAAGTCACTGTCGAACTCCAGTTAAGATTAACTTTAACAGTCACATCCTTTAGATGTGCTGCTGGCCACCATCACTGTCGCACAGCCTCACTGTATTAACTGTCTTTATGAATTGAATACACAGGACCACAATGGAAACCATCCCCATAGCGCCTTTTGTGTTGTCCTTTTAACATTCATTGCAAAATCATACCGCTGTACTATTTTGCAAGATGTTAATAAAGTATTCGATCTATCAAACTACTATCCCTTAACTTAAGGCTGGCTCCTTTAGAGAACCACGACCAATCAGAGAGCACATTAATACGCATATATATAGCTATGACACAGCAGCAGGAGTCAGCCAATCACAACCCTGCCCTTGACAAAGTGGGTCATCAAACCACATGAACTGAGGACGTGTGACCTGAACCTTTTTGGTGATGTTTGTGTAGGCTACTCTACCAAGCCCCTCCCATCACTTGACCACGCCCCTTTACCTAAATAGGGGCGAATATCAGAGACGTGTGACTATTACGTTCACATTCGACAGGCTAATTTATTATCACCATGTAACACTGTATATCCGCCCTGCTGAAAGTACTCTCCCTCCAAATCATCCCTTCGGTCCAGTTCCCAGAGACCAGTCCGGAACCGTTTTTATCACGTTTTTTATCACACTCGCAGCTGTGTGAAAAAACGGTTTATAGAGCTCAAACCTTTTTCATTACACGCACCACCATACTCTGGGGGTGTACAAATGGAACTAAATGGACCCTCTCATAGTTACAGACCATTTGTACCCTCACTTTGAGAGCCACTGCAATAATATTTATCCAATATTGTGTGCAAAATTTAATTGTATGTAAAAAATTTAGTGTTTATCAAAAATTATAATGAAGGCCAAGATTGTATTGTTTTAAATATAGGAATCGTTAAAGGGAACCGTTAAGGTACCAGACCATTATGAAGTAATCGTTAAGGAACCGTAATCGTTAAAATTCTAAATGATCCCAACCCTAATTATCATAATTTCAGTCGTTATGATATTAGCAGCATTACTATGCAAATTACAGTGGAATAAAAGGGTCATATGTTTAGGAATAGGAAGCAGTTCAATTATGTGGTTTGATATAAGTCAAGTTACAGCAAGTATTGGCTATGTATTACTGTCTAATAATACATATGAGAAATACTGTGACTCTGACAGTTCTTGCAGTGAAAAGGGAAAGTTAATGGAACACTGAAGCTACTGTATATAAGTAAAGTTATGATGCACAGCGTTAGGGCTGGGTAATATACTGTATCAATATTATATCGATATTTGGATAAATACCAGATGTCTCAGATGTTGGATAAAGTTATATAATGACATGGCATTGTCTTTACTTGGTTTTAAAGGCCTGTATGTTCTACCTCTATGTTTTGCCTTTACCCAGAAAAAGTCATTGTGAGAAGTTTTTTGTGAAAGTCAACAATATCTCACAATATTGACACAATATCGGTATTGAGGTATTTGGTAAAACAAAACAAAACATGTACTTAATGCCCAGCCCTGCAGAGCTTCAAATGAATTATAGTAAATCCTTTCAAAGCAATGATTTAAAGCTTCCGTATCCCATTACGTCCTACTGATAATGGCATAATTATACTGTATCATCATCGTGGTGTTAATGCGAGTCCCCTCCACTGTAACCCCAGCATCGCCCACCCCTCCCTACGGCATCAGCGTGCTGGAGTGCGTGCGTGACTCCATGGTTCTGGCGTGGAAGCAGCCCACGTTCATCGGCGGCGCCGACATCACCGGCTACTTTGTGGACTACCGTGAGGTCATCGACGGCGTGACGGGGAAGTGGCACGAGGCCAACATCAAGGCCGTCAGCGACAGGGCCTACAGGGTGAGTCACGCATTGTAATGCTTTGTTGAGCCCCTCCAATGATGGACTATTAATATTTGTTTTAGAGCCTAATTATAAATGTCCCCGTCGCCAGCCAAGACTATGGACTTTAATGTTTGTTTAGGATAGTTACGATGTAATGTTTTGCCAGCCAAGTCTATGGAGTTTAATGTCTCACTGATATAAATACATCTTGTAATACATTATTTCATTTTTCACAAAAAATCTAGGCACCCCTAACTTCACAGTTACACAAGCGTGATTTTTCATACCAAAGACCCACAAGGTCATTTGTATTTGGCCGGAGACCCCCACCTGAAAATATTTTGTGCCAGGGGGACACCCATACAAGTCTTTAGTTGGATTTACAAACTCACAGTGAACACTTTCCGAATAGCGGATCTATATAGTGGTTCAACAGATATTGCTGGGGGTCCCGGACTCCACTTTATAAAATAATCACAATTCTATTGTACGCTCTGATGCAGTGCTTCACAAACCTTTTAGCTCGAGACCTAAAGGAGATTTGATGTCTCTCCAGTGCCCAAACTAGTTTATTTTATGAAAAGTATTTTTTAATGGCATTTCTTTGAACATTCTTTTGGAAAATCTTTTATTATTATTTTTTTTTCCAGAATTCCAGAATCTTTGAAATAATAAAAAATAAATGTAGGAATCAAAAAAAGATAGGATAGATATTTAGTCACGGGTCATGCCCATAAAAATGTTAAATAAATGGTAAATGGAGTCCTCTTTTGGAAACTCGATGTGTGTCAGCTTCATGCTGATCCATTCAGAGGTTGGAAGTCAAAGAAAATAAAAAGATACTTTGCTCTGACGCCTGCGTGTGTCTGTCTGTCTGTCTTTCTGTCCGGCCAGGTGTCTGACCTGAAGGAGAACCGCAAGTATCAGTTCCAGGTGAGAGCCGCCAACATGGCCGGTGTGGGCATCCCCTCTCTCCCCAGTGACACCTTCCTGTGTGAGGAGTGGACCATCGCTGTGCCAGGTGGGTACTGGCTGCTACCAGTGGCTGTTGTCTTTGGTTTAATAGTACATGAGTATATACAGTAAACCATAGTGCGCGCAAGAACACAGATACACACATAGATGCACGTGTGCACGCAGGCAACACACGCACGCACGCACGCACGCACGCACGCACGCACGCACGCACACACACACACACACACACACACACACACACACACACGTACCGTACCGTACCGTACCGTACCGTACCGTACCGTACCGTACCGTACCAGGAGCTACTGTACTTTGAGAACCAATGCAGTATACTGTATACAGTTCTGTATTGTATATCGTTGCTGTCGGGCAGGAACGCTTTGTGTTTTTTCCCCGTAAATTAACGGCCTACTTGATCATTCTACTGCGTCACACAAAAGCATCAATAGAAGCAGATCCACAAGCTCGAAACGTGCCCCTTGTAGATCTGTTACTTTTGCTGTGTTTGAATTTCAATCCTGAAAAGTAAGTAACATTCCAAACCGTTTTGGACATAATGAGGTTTCCACCCGACAGAGACGATATACTGTACAATATACAGTACCGTATACTGCATGTTGAATGATCTGCAATGTTATAGCATTCATCTCAACAACACCAACATGCGTTCTGCTCTCTGTCTCTGACTGAACACACAGGACCTCCTCATGACCTGCAGATCAGGGAGGTGCGTGGAGACTCTGTGACGTTGCTGTGGAAACCGCCCGTGTACCAGGGTCGCGACCCCGCCAACGGCTTCTACATTGACATCAAGGAGGCGGAGGCTCCGTTCGAGGCCTGGAGAGGAGTCAACGTCAATGCCACCGACACGAGCTTCCTGAAGGTCACTGTCCCCCTCCACCCAACTCTTAACATCCGTTGCCCTCCAGTCCACAGCAGCAGCAGGTCCCATCCCCCCCCAAAATAATCATATTTGAACTGGGGACCACCCACCCAGACACTCACTTGGAATTGTAGGAGTTGGGGCATTACAATTAGTTTGACTCGGTTCCACAAATATTGTGAAAATAGCTGATCTGCAAGCTCACATGTAGATCGACTATTTGCACTTTCTTCACTCACTTTCGTAATATTTGACAATTTGGCCAATGTTTGATTTTTTTGTCTAGCATTGTTTGTTGATTACTTTTGACCACAATCACATACCACAATCCAGGTCTAGTCCAGACAATTTCACGGGACCGCGGCCCTGAAACTCCCATCAACCTTCCCTGCACGTCCCCTCAACTTTTCTGCACGTCCACAACAAATGCACGTCTTGCATTGAAAATGAATTACTCTGCGTGTCAGTCGCTCGCCGTCTGAAAAGGCCTTTAAGGTTACAGACCTGTAAGGGTCCATTTAGTTCCTCATTTACTTGGGGCCCCCCCGCCTGAACCCACTTTGAGAACCACAGGTCCAAACGATATTATCTTTCATCATCCACAGGTTAAGAATCTGAAGGAGGGAGAATCGTATGTGTTCCGTGTGCGTGCACAGAATAAGGCTGGTGTAGGAAAGGCCTCTGAAGTCTCAGAGGCAGTCCTGGCCCAGACAAAAGCAGGTATGAAAGGGGTTCCGATGATGATGATGATGATGATGATGATGATGATGATGATGATGATGATGATGATGATGATGATGATGATGATTCTATTTAGTTATTATTAAATTCGTATTAGTTCTGTGGAGATGTATATTATGTACTGTGTCAGTGACATGAGTATTTCTAGAGTCAACATCACTTTCTTGGCATTTCAGGCACCAAGGAGATCGTTGTGGAAGTTGATGATGACGGTGTGGTATCTCTGAACTTTGAGTGCGGTGAGATCACCAAAGACTCTGCATTCGTGTGGTCTAAAAATTACGTGGACATCACAGAAGAATCAACCAGAGTCAGCGCCACGACCAAGGGAAACAAGTGAGTTTGTTGCTACTTTAGCATTCATGTAGACTCTTCAGTCGGTCCTTTGCTCAGCATTGAATCTTATTGTCATATTGAAAGCTAATATGTCCAAAGCGTTTTTCAGGATTCAAATAAGAAAATAAAAAAGTAGCAGATCTGCAAGCTTGAAATGAAACCCACACTCATAACATTACACTGGTTACCCATACAGGCCAGAGCTGACTTCAAGGTGCTCCTCCTGACCTTTAAAGCTCTAAATGGACTTGCACCACTATACATGTCCAACTTAATAAACCCATACATCCCCCCACGACCTCTACGCTCCCAAGATGCTGGAAAACTCTCAGTCACACACCACAATAAAATAACAGTTGGGGGCAGAGCGTTCACACATCGTGCCCCCTGCCTCTGGAATGCTCTCCCGCAAGTTGTCAGAGATGCCAACTCACTGGACATTTTTAAATCCAGACTTAAAACCCATCTTTTTTCCCTACACTATGGTCCCCCCTAGTTTCACTGAAACCACGCTGTGCACTTTGCTCTATCTATAGCTGTGTCCTATCGCATGTACCTGTTTCAAACCATGTGTGTTAGCACATTTTATTATGTTTTACTGCGGTTCCTTATTATTGTGTTATTATGTACTTTGCTGCTTTTTTGTTGTGTATTGCTGTGAAGTACACAGAGACCGCTTGGGGTGATGTTGCACTATAAATAAAAATAAACTGAAATGTCGCCGCTTACAGATCTGCTACTTTTGATGGTGTCGGGCATTATAATTTACAAAAAATAAAAAATAAACAAACAAGAAAGTGGAGATAAGAGGTTTCTGCCCGACAGCTACTGTACAATATACTTTAATACAAATAGCAAAAATAGCTACATGCTGTGAGCTTGTACAGTAGATCTGCTGTTTTAGAGGGGAAAAAGGAAACTGTTACTGAAAATATTTACCTATAATAGGGACTCCAGGGGTAACGTGTGGGGTATCATTATCCCCACAGGTCCAAGCTGGCTTTTACGTCTCCTGATGTGGAGGACGTTGGAATTTACTCCTGTTTCGTTACTCACACCGGTGGTGCTTCTGCCAGCTACTCTCTGTCAGATGACGGTATGTACAGCAGTATAAGTACTGGTATTGGAACTTTCTTCTGTCAGTCAGATGAGGGTATGTACACAAAACTATTACTAGGACTAGTCTAATGTGGTATTGGAAGTTTGGAACTCTGTCAGAGACGACAGTATGTCCAGCAGTGTTACAGTACAAGGCAGCGAAAGCACAATAAGCACAATGTGTGACAGTGTATAAGTATTTTGCTTACAGCGCTGATATTAAACTTCTTGTTTAATATTGAGAAATTAACATATTTTTTATATTTTACCATCTTTTGCAGAGTTGAAAAAGTTGCTGGAGATCAGTCATGACCACAAGTTCCCCAGTGAGTATCCCCACACTTGAGTTCCGCTTCTCCTTTCATTAAATGTGTCCCAGGTAGCAGTGGGATGATATGGAAATACATTATTTTAGCAAAGATAATTGTAATGAATAATTATCGATATTATCAATAATAAAAATATGCTTAAAAAATGATGCTTTTCTCAACCGCTTGAACCCACAGCATCCCTATTCCTGTTATATAATAACCTATTTTTGGCAAATCGATTTGTGTACAGTGAAATAAGAGAGTACCCCTTACAGATCCATTGCAGCTGAACAGGTGGACAATTCAAGATACATTTAAATCTCTGCTATTATTGTGGCATTGTTTTTTGTTTGTTTTTTATCACGATAAACGATAACGTCCCATTCCTATAGTTCCGAGTCTACCTTTTCTTCATAATTGGTGAAACTAACCCCACTGCTCCATCTTCCTCTTCTCAGTTATTGCCTTGAAGACAGAGCTGGCGGTGGAACTACAGGAGAAAGGCAGAGTTCGTTTCTGGCTCCAGGCAGAGAAGATCTCGGCTAACGCTAAAATCGACTACGTGTTCAACAAGAACGCTGTCTCTGCGGGAGAGGTGCGTCCGAGAGCATAAAAGGAATATTCACAACCTAGAGCTCCACAGTCTGTTGATGCTTTTAAGAGAGGACTAAAGACATTCCTTTTTAACAAAGCATTTGGTTAGCTTTTTAGTTTTTTTTTTTACACTTACTGTAGGTTTTCATTGCCCCCTTGTTTCCTTATTTTTTCATCAATTTGGGTTGTTTTAGGCAGATATTTTATTTTACTTTGTATTCTGTACTGTAGCACTTTGAAGTTTGTTTCAAATGTAAAGTGCAATAGATACTTGGTCTGCTCTTTTTTCCCTGTACACTAAACCTCTTCTACAGATCAGCAGATCTACAACCTCACAAGTTGTATATACTATTTTTGGTGGTTAATGTAAAAAATAATAATAATAATAATAAATAAAAACAAAGTCAATTTTACACAAATTTGGGGTGCGCCCCCTTATAACTCTGAGGCTGCCTGACCCCTATTGAAGACCCCTGATCTTAGCATTGCCAATAATTATCTGTAAAACATGTTTGTTGTTGCTGTTGTTTTGCAGAAATACAAGATGAACTTTGACAAGAACACAGGCGTGATTGAGATGATCATGGAGACTCTGACCCCAGCAGATGAGGGAACCTTCACCTTCCAGTTGCTCGATGGGAAAGCCACCGGCCAGTCCAGCTTGGTGCTGATTGGAGATGGTAACGCTCACAATGTCACACTTCAACTTTCAATGCTGCTAGATGACCATTTAGTGCTGTCTCTATGGTATATAGTCTATGACATTTGAATTGAATTCAATTGAAATGAGTTGACATAGACTCTATGTCAACTAATTTCAATTCAATCCAATTGAATTCAAATGAGCTTTTGTGGCAGGAGAAAACAAACGTTTACATTGCCAAAGCAAGTGTCACAAATACAATTACAGGTACAGGTACAGCATTTTGTAAACAGAGCTATGTCACATTGCATTGTTATATACATGTTATAACAGGGTATAGAGCTTTTTAAAAAAACAAACAAATACCAAATAGCATTTCATGGTAAGGGCCAAAAAGGTGACTTGATGAGTGCATGTGCTCTCATGTGCATTTACTTACACAGTTGTGTATTTGTTCATTATTAATAGGAAAAACAATTTAAATTATTTAATGTAATTATTGGTAATACAGTTGTAGGCTACAAAACATGCCATTTAGTACAATAAAACAGACCTCAACACAACACAGTTGCGCTGCATTTACAGTTCAGCACTAGGAGGCAGCAAAAGCACTCTGTAAACAGTACAACAGGATTCAATTACAAATTAAATATCAGCTAAATATTAGCATAACTCTAAATTAGTTACATTTCATCACAAAAACCAAACATCAACTGTTTTTTTCTGTTTTTTTTTTACTTCCAGTGTTCAAGCAACTACAGAAGGAATCAGAGTTCCAGAAGAAAGAATGGCACAGGAAGCAAGGTATGACAATCACACAATGGCATTTATTTGTTTTCCATAGCATTAAGTGTATATCATCCCTTTTGACTGTCAGTTTCGGGTCATAAAATGAATGACCACCTCTCGTATCACAGGGCCTCACTTTATCGAGTACATGAGTTATGAGGTGACCAACGAATGCTGTGCGATTCTGAAATGCAAGGTGAGTTTATCAAAATGTTTTATGCTGTATTAAGTATAATGCTTTATTGAAGAATATTTACTATCATTCTGTCAAACCTTAACCCATTATGACCTATGGCCGATTCTATAAATTACTTCTAAATCAATGTTTCTCAAAGTTTTTAAGGACGCCCAAACTTATATGTATTTGGCCACAGTCCAGCCCC
>OOFJ01105536.1:0-10061 GCA_900323375.1 Benthosema glaciale
TTACTACAGGTGGGGGTCGCCAAATATTTGTGTGATAGGAAGTTTTGTTTTTTTACCACTTGAGTTGAGTCTTGAACACTATAGCATCCCTTATTCTCAGAAGTTTAGCCAAAAATAGCAGACCTATAGGGCTCAATTTTCGTCACTACTAAACCCCTTATCCCTAAACTTCTTTGCCTTTTTTTACTATTTTGAAAAACATTTTTGAATAGTTCAACTACCAATCTACATTGACATGTTGTGAGCTTGTAGACTGGTCAGTTTAACTATTCAAAAATGGTTTTCAAAATAGTAGAAAAGGCAAAGACTTTTAGGGATAAGGGGTTTAGGGAGTGACGAAAATGGAGCCCCTACACTCCTCGCCTAGCGTACGGTGTGAGCTTGTAGGGCTGCTATTTCTTTTTCTTTTTGCTATGGGAAGTTTGGTGTAGAGGGTAGTAAAGAGCAGATGGAGTGAAAGTCACTGAAAGATCAAGTTTATTATTATTATTGACATTTTAAGTGGTCCGACCAATTAACGTACGCTGATGACTGTGCTAGAGTCAAACATCAAGTTTATGGATCTATTTAGGAAATCTGAAAAAGTTTTTATCTGCAATACACAATAATACTATATTTTGTGGGTTGGGGGGGTCCCTTTCCTATGCTGTTGTTTCATCTCTCTGTCAGCTAAAGCCGGGGTTCTTTATTGGGCTGAGAAACGTTGAAGACCCGTGCTCTATGTATTTATGACTTGTATACGTATTGCTTTATGACTTTTATAATGAATGAAATATTCCACGAGCTTCTATATCAGTTCCTAAAAGTACGTTTTATGACTATATCATGTCTTAATCGATTCATTCTTAAATTGTAGACTAAGACTATATAATTGATAACTCAACGAGTTAAATATGTAGCAGCTGCTGCCTTCACATCCACCGCAAGGAAACTACTAGCCTGTAGCTACTGTACGCTAATGATGAGGCGAATGTGCCACGCACCCTAGTGGCCTGTGTGTGCGTGTGCGTGCACACACAGGCTAGTGGTGACACTGGTGAGGGGTCTGCTCTCCTGTAGTGACATAATAGTTCAGTGTTGTCATTGCATTGGTAGCATCTGGATATCCGTCAATGACTATGCTTTATAGAAAATAAATCTTAAAAGAACAAAAAGAAAACAGAAGATTCAGGCATAGGAAAAAGGAACGGAATCAGTGTATTAACAACACAGGTTAAAATGTATTATAGTGCCAAATCACAACAGTTGTCTCAAGCAGAGAGACACTGCACTGTTCCACCCTGAGCAAGCATTTGTGCGACAAACGAAAAACTCCTCGCCTCTCCTCCTCCTTTATCTGGAAGAAACTTAAGGCACAACCAGACTCAAGGCAGTGGACGATGGTCATCTGCCTTGATTATGTCCCAGAGAGAGAACAACAATACCAGATTTACTGGTATCATTATATTTACCAGATTTACTGGTATCATTATATTTATAATGCAGTATCAGACATAATTGTCATGCTAAAGGATGCAGATATATCTTCCACCTTGTTCATTGTTGTGTGCACATCCACCACCCCCGACCTTCAAACTATCATGTTTTTCCCGCACAACAGAGCCAGCCTTCTTTACCAGCTTGTGCAGTTTGTATCACTGTCAAGGGGGTGGGAGGTGGGGTCTGGCCTGGGTGTCATTTGGGTCTGAATGGTCTATTTATTTATTTATTTTTCCAGACCGGCTCTGGTGCATGCCATGGTGTAGCACTAGCACCATTGCGCAATAGTCGTGTATTGGCTGCAGTAACTGCAGTTGCTCTTGTGCTGCAACTCGATCAAGGTGTCAGGCGGGCTAATACACAACAATGTGACAACAAATAACAAATCATTTCTGCACTTTTTACATCCTGACGCCACTACTGGTGTGGATGCAACAATGCAACAACGTGCTTGATACTCAACCTGGGTGTCAGTGTTATCTGACTGCAATACTGCTGTTTATGACATACTGCTGTTTATATCTTGTCGTGTGTGTGTTTGTGTGATACTGTATGCAACAATGTTCTGCCGTCTATGCTCTTTGTGGCTGTTGTCCTATTGTCTGACCGCAATGGCTTATGTCCTTTGTATAAGGTATTCCTGTACTTCTGATTATGCGGGCATAAATATACATTTCAAGTGTGTGTATCTGTGTGTGTGTGTGTGTGTGTGTGTGTAGGATGCGTCCCCCACAGACATCAAGAAGGCGTACAGGCGGTTGACCCTCACCCTGCATCCTGACAAGAACAAAGATGAGAACGCAGAGACGCAGTTCCGACAGGTAACCATGACTACACGTTACCATGACAACCCTTTGCCGTGGTGATACAATTAAAGACGGGTAACGATGACAAGTTAGCTCCACAACAAGTTACTATGACAACGTTAACCTATTTAGATCCAAAGCTAACTCTACGACCACTCTAAATCTGTAGTTCTCACACTTTAAAAGATCTTTTAAACATGTTCAAAAATAGCAGACCTGGTGCAAGCTTGTACATCTGCTATTTTTGAATGGCAAACTCGAAAAATCTAAATAGACAGATGTTTTCCTATTTTCTTTCTCAATATCTTTATCCCACAAGGTAGTTTAGAGACCAGGATTACTGCATGTGGGGAGAACATGGAAACTCCACACAGAAAGGCCCTTTTGCTAACCCAGCCTCGTGTATAGGAACTGATAATGCGGAGGAGAGAACACTCCCCCAGCACCCACAGTGTCCCGGTGTCCCCATCGGGAATTGAACTCCAGGACCTTTTAGCTGTGAGGCGACAGCACTACCGACTGTGCCACCGTGCCCCCCTTCCTGATTTTAATGGGTTCTGAAAACCTTTTTATTTTTTTATAGAAAGAAAAAAGTATGACGTTATATCGTCTCTGTTGCGTGGAAACCCCAAAACTGTTGCTTTTCAAGATTCAAATTGGGCAAAGATAGCCGATCAAATTTGTAGATTGCCTATTTTCGTATTTTCACACACATTCACACCCGTTGCTGTGTTTTTCATTTGTCATGTAACTTTACCAATACCTAGTACATAGCCCTGGGGGACCCCATCGACTAAGTATACAGGGTTGAAGTAGTTTTTAAGGTATATTAGTGCAATGTAAATATATGTTCAGTCTCAGACTGTTGGCAGCCTGCAGGCTTGGGGACCAGTTGTTCAAGATGCACTGTCAATGTAAACATCAATCACTTAACCTACTCAGGCATCAATATTCTTGGGGAACATTAGCAGCTCTACAAGCTCACAACAAGCTTATTAGAGGCTAAGGCTAATGTGGACATATAAAAGTCAAAGTACTAACAGAGCTAACCAACTAAGTCTAGAAGATGGTTTTAAGTTCCCATGCCAATTTACAATTCATTATTAACCCTACACTCTTTGGGTCCAATTTTATATCATTTCAACTGTCATATCAACTGTTTTAAAAACAACTGCGTAAAGAATAACTTTGCACTAAGCCAGTGATCGGTGTGAGTTATGTTTCACAGTACACTTTTTTTTTTTTTTTTTTTTTTGTAACCACATTAAGGATGCTGGAACCGTAACGTGCAATCCTTTCAGATAAGAGTTTAAAACATAACACTCCATATTAATGTGTTATAGTTGGTGTCCGTCTATGAAGTTCTGAAGGATGAAGAACGGAGACAGAGGTGAGTTGTCAAATGGAAAGTCTGTTCTGTTTCATCATGGTTTCTGTTGTGTTGTGTCGGTTCATTCATAGCGTGGCTGGTTTCCTTCCTGTGTTTCACAGTCACTCACTGTTCAGTTATTTGAAGGGGATATGGGTTATATAACATTTATGTCCAGTCATTGACTAAGGGGAGATGGGTTAACTTCTCACCTAAATATCTCACTGTCAAAGACAAATCAAACACTTCTACACTGCCCTACAAAGCCAAAGTGCAGTAACTATGTTTTTGGACACATAAAGCAGAAGGTTTGTACAGTAACATGAGGTTTAGCCTGAAGTACCCAAGCTTTTCTTGGGGCGATCAAACTAGTGCTTGAAATGGACGCCAGCTCCCTATAAAGCATGCCTCCCTTCCCCCAGCATGCAACCAATTGTAAAATGACGTATTACGACACTGTCATGGCCCACCAAAATTCATTTTTGTCGACAAAATCAACTGTAGATTTAGTTGAATAAATTCTTATGGTATTTAGTCGCCTAAAACAAGCATTTCAGGTGAACCAAATGGAATTTTATTCAAAAGAATATGCCTAAAACTAAATAAACTGACAGAGTTACTGTGTTGCAGCTTTTCGTGCTCAGACATACAGACCCAGGGACATACATACTGTACACACACATTGCTACTTAATGGAGTGTTTAGGCACTGCTCAAAAATGTCTGTCAAAATGAACTGTGTGACTGTGTTTGTATGTGCGTGTAGGTATGATGACATCTTGGTGAATGGTCTACCAGACTGGAGGCAGCCCATGTTTTACTACCGCAGAGTGAGGAAGATGAGCAATGCTGAGCTGGGCTTCCTGCTCTTCCTCATCCTCACTGTGGGACATTACGCCGTCATCTGGTCCATTTACCTGGAGAAACTACTGGTGAGTGACATCATCTTCATCACCATCATCTTACATATTTTATTTTTTAAGATGACCCTATATTGGCAATTTGGCATCATACTTGTTATTACTATTTGCATTGATTGTCTTATTTCTTGTATTTATCTTCTTGACTATTTTAAAACATTTTAAAATTCTTCAACTAAACAAAAAAGGTAGGAGCGCACACCAGTATTGGGGAGGTGCTGACCACGACAAACTTGAAAATAGGAAAGAGGTCGCATAGCTCGTAGTCACGATATAAAGAAGACTTTTTATTAGTTCACCAACGTTTTAAATGTTTTAACAGCAGGCGACAGACAGACAAATTTTCCGGAAGTCATTCATTGTCTATGGGACCCGGCGATAGCTGGCGACAGCAGGCGAACGGGCAATGGTCAAAAAGTGGGCAGAGGAACGTCGGCCGAAAAGATGAAAATAATTCATTTTTTCGGGTGAATTGGGCGACGGCGTCCGGCGATGGTGGGCGATAACCAATGAAATTCATGTGACGCTGGCTGTTGGTGTCCCACTGTTAAAACGTACTGTAAGACATTCACTGGAACATCTGTTTTACATGCTAACTACTAGGATGCAATAGTTGCATGTTTGTTTATAGTACATCTATGTATCCATCTTCAACCGCCTATCTGGAGTCAGGTCGCGGGGGCACCAGCTCCAGATTTCCCGCTCCAGAGCAACATTAGTAACTCCAGTCTGGTCCTTGGTCTGCCCAGGGGTCTCCTTCCAGTTGTGTAGTGTGTACATCCCATACTCCGGGCTGCCTCCTCACAGACATGTATCTATAGGCTGGAGGGGATACTGTTGAGAACTGAGATAATGAGAGCTGAGATGATTAAGTATTGGTTTTGAAGCGAGAATCATTTTGAATTGAGAATCAATTTTGAATCATACCCCAACCCCAATAATCAAAATGGAATCAAATTGCATGCTAGCAAAAGATTCATTCAAACATTTATGAATTGTGTGTGTGTGTGTGTGTGTGCGTGTGCGTGTGCGTTTAACAGGATGAACTATTGAGTAAGAAAAAGAAAGAGAAGAAGAAGAAGTTAAACTCCAAAACAACAGACGACTCCAAAACCCAGCAAGACAGGTAAACAGACTGACTGACTGACAGACAGTTAGGCAGACAGGTAGACAGACCGGCTGACAGACAGGTAGGCAGACAAACCAAAGTCATCTGTTGGTGTCACGGTTGGACATCATTATAATGTGATTTCATTCAATCACAGTTCAGGGATAGATTCAGCCATACTGAATGTTGCACACTACAGTAGGTGACATTTAATGTAGCCACATTAAATGTGATTGGATTGGAAAAAAACAAGCCTTTTTTGTGTTTGTGTTGTTTGTTAGATTGTGTGATAAACCTCATTGGCAGGACATCCTGCCACTCAAAGTCAGCATCTGGCTCTACTTGTCAATCAAGTCCCTTCCTCAGACCATCCAGGTACTGTAGCCCTGCCTCTCCTCTTCCTGTTAGCTCAAAGTGTCACTTTCTCTCACAGATTATGACGGATCTGGTGTGTTAATGAAGGAATGTGCATGTGTGCGTGCTTGCTTGTGTGTGTGCGTGCGTGTGTTTGTGTGTTGCAGGAAGTGAAGCAGTACTACGAGGAATATAAAGTGATGAAGCAGAGGTTGAAAGAAGAGGCTGAACAGGAAGAGGAAATCTTCGTCCCCAGTAATCCACTTTTACAAACATTACTCCATTGTCGTACAGCTGTACAGTAGCATAGCAATGTTGTTAGCTTATAGATCTGTTACAGAATAGCATCTTACATTAGTCTGCAGCTCCGCGAGCAGGCTCTGGTGCCGTGATCATAGAGCACTCCTTCCGGTCTAATGACAGCGACTGGAGGTGATTGACATCCTTTCCTGTGACATCATTTCCCGTTTATCTCGCAGGAGAGAAACGTCCGAAGGTGAAGAAGACCAAGGTGGAGTTTCCTGTGTACGAGGAGTCAGGAGGTCAGGTGGGCGGGGCCTACCAGAGCTATGATCAGGGTGCGTCTATTGAGGACATCGAGGAGCAGATGAACGATTGGTTGGAAGAGAAGAAGGGCGCCAAGAAAAAGGTCTGCGTCTTTGACTTATAAGCATTAAGATGATTTCTATTTACTATAAGAACATAGGTTTGTAATGACTGAGATGATTTATGTTTATAAAGACTACGCTGTACATTATACTTGATGAATAAGAAAATGACAAAAGTAAATTAACAGAATAAATGAAAGTTTATTTGCCGGTCAGTCCTCAGAGTGGACAGAGGAGGAACTGAGCATGCTCAGTAGATGCATGCAGAAGTTCCCTGGAGGAACTCCTGGGAGATGGGAGAAGATTGCTCACGAACTGGGAAGAGCTGTCTCTGAAGTAAGAAGAGCTTTTCTCTTGTCATTTAATGCCCTACTTTGTCATACAAGATAGCCACGCAAAAGTAACAAAAGGCAAATCTACAGGCTCACAATGCGACAGCTTGGAGATATTTTTGAAACATTTTGAAAGTCACTGTAAATCTTCAAAAGGGTGTGTGTGTGTGTGTGTGTGAGAGAGAGAGAGAGACTTAAAATATCAAAATAAATATCATATAAATTGAAGCAATGAAAAGTATTAACGAGAACTGAATAAATAAAGTAACAATTTTGGACAGACAAGGTTTCCAGCGACAATATACTGTACTGTAAGTTAACTGGGTATACTTACTTATAACTGGGTGTGATGAGTGTGTACATTGATTGATTGGTTGATTGATTGTTTATTTTCGTGTCCTGCACACAATGTGCCCAACCCTCATGGGTTTATAAGACACCATTTCACAATTGCATTTACAGCGTGTTTACATTACAGTATAATCATAATTCATTACATTACAGCCCATAGTTATACAGAGTACTCTGCCTTCTCTCCCAAGCTGGACAAATAAAATTGCCACAACAAAAGTACAGTATGTACTGATGTGATGTTTTGTGTTTTTCAGGTGACGTCCAAGGTGAAGCAGGTTAAGGACTGTGTCAACAACAGTTCGGGTACGGTGAGACTTACTGTAAATAACCCAGCATGATTTAACTACTAGGCTATTAATTGTGATTCATCACCATTCGTAAATATTTGTGTTTGTGCCATTGGTCTCCCATTTGTAGACGTGTGCGTGCGTGCGTGCACATGCTTGATGTCACACTATTGATGTCATAGACTGGCCTGAAACTTCTACTCTAATCTATAAGCTCTGATCGTGGATGCCTTGTGAGCTTGTAGATCAGATGTTCTCCCCAGAACCTGGACACTAGGATTCATGCGTCAACACTAAGCTGTGTGATTTTCACCGGCAATTATGTTTATGTGATTTTCATAATGTTGCTGATGTCTGAGGTGGGTGAGTCCTTGGGTAGCTTCATGATGCTCAGCGACATCATAGAAGGTAGAATTATTTCCCTGCTCACATCCCTGTTTCTTTCTATGGGCAGGTGTTCAGGTAGCCTTGTTTGTTAAAAAGCCTGGTCAAACTAGCCAGGAGTGGGAGTGAATCTTGTATTGCGCTAACCAATAAGGGAGGGGTGTGATGAGTGTGTCCAAAATTGGTGACGTCTGTGTCCTCCGCTGTGTTCTATCGGGGAGGGAGGCGGGGTCGGGTGCACGGAATGGTGAACCAAATCCACCAGCTTTTTTCCCGGCAAATTTTAATTTCTATGGAATATATTACAGTGGGTAAAATATACCCAGGGGTTTAGTGATGGTGTGACAAAAGTTAATGTTCTAGGACGGCGGCCGTGTGTGTATTGTTGTGATGGTTGCCATCTGTCCCATTCTGTTCCAGGATTGGTCAAGCTGTCGGAGCTGAAGGGGAAGTCGGTGATGTCACCGAGGCCGGCAGGGCCTGGCTGTGTGCCAGACAGCCTGATGACGCACAGAGAACCAGAACCACCACCTGCTGCTGCGGCTGTTGCGCCTCCTGCTGGCGGGGAGGACCATGCAGAAGAGCAGCAGCAGCAGGAGGAGGAGGAGGAGGAGGTGGAGGAGGAGCAACAGGTCATCAGGAGGAGAGGAGTGAAGGCGAAAGGTAGGCCTGGCACAATTATTAACTACATGATTGTCTAATCGCATTTGACCTATAGCAAAGCTAATCGCAATTGGCCCAATCACAGCTAAGCATAACATGTGATAGACAAACCTCTCCGCCAATAGTTTTCCTATATCATAAAACATAGTTTTAAAAAAGAAATGTCACTCACATATTTTCCAGTGCATATGGCATGCCTTGTTGATGGATTTGAAAGAGATTTTGAAGGTTTGGTTCCAATAATTAACCAGCATTTAATGTGTACAATCCATGATATTTACATTGGAATGAATGAGCCCGGCTGGAAAGTGTCCAAGTGGGAGAGGCCGGGTCTTTGGTAAAGGTGAATTATTTTTGGATAATCATTAAAAAAAAATGTCCATACATAAAAAAGAAAAGAAAAAAGCTTACAACTTGTGACGTGTTGTAAGCTTGTAAATATTTCCACTATTTTGTAAAAATAAATTGTAATTATTATTATTAAATGTGTCAGTGATTTCTTTCGGAGAAACCGAATCCAACATTGAGGAACCGAAATCGGTTCCTTCACATTTGAAATTTCCGGGACTGGTTTATCAGTCAGAGCTGCTACTGTATGTGGACATTACGTCTGCTATACCGTTACAAAGTGTCTCTGTTTAATTTCAAGGACCACCAACTCTTGAGAGTGTAGTTTGTACAAATGGAACCAAGTATACCTGTAAGGGCGGGGGTCCATTTGGTCTGTATTGTTTCTGTACAGACAAATAAATAAATAAATGATCCATAAAAAAAATCCAAAATATTATATTTATTATTATATTATTGGGGGTGGGGCAGATGTCAGCTGTCTGTTTAAGCACTGTTTTCTAACAAATATAAAACGTTAATGAGAATGCCAAATCATAACATATAGGTAAGTACTGAGTGTTTGTTTGTTTATGTATGTATATATTATTTCATGTATTTATTCACATAATTTTTTATATCCAGCAATTTAAATTATGTATTGCCCTGCCACTTTCAAAGGTCGCAGAAGACAGGGAGACTTTGACCCCACCACCCTGGAGGAAGAGGAGGATGAGGATGGGGTGAAGAAGGATGTGGTGGTGAAGAAGGAGGTGGTGGTGGTGGAGGAGGAGGTGGTGTGGACTCAGAGCCAGCAGAGGCTGTTGGAGTTGGCCCTGCAGCAGAACCCCAGAGGAACCGCCCAGCGCTGGGACCGCATCGCCAAGCTGGTGCCTGGCAAGACCAAGGTCTGAAAACTCAGTCTGAAAACTCAGTTATCAAGCGATTATTCCCAGTAGGTTGCTCATCAAGCCGTTAAGATCGAGCAGTCCCATGTAGTCTGGCAACATGCCAGGCACGATTGGCATTGATAAGACGAAAACCCGGAAATCTTCTGACAGAATACAACAT
>OOFJ01105544.1:0-10136 GCA_900323375.1 Benthosema glaciale
TTTTGACATTTAATAGTAGGATAAACCGTAAACGCCGCAGGTCACAGCTGTTACCAAAGAATTATAGTAATTTATATAGGCCCTATACTTAAAGGACCACTTCACCACTTTTCAATCTATCTTCATATAATTGGTCCTCACTGATGTTCTTGATAAAATGCCACATTTTTTTTGTTCTACTCGGCCTGTGTCTCATAGGAGGGCTGTGGGCAGTTCAGAAACCTTCCTCCATGCGCATCATCGCTAGACAGATTTTTCTTTAACAATATTTTTTTGAAAAAATATTTATATTTTCATTATCATGAGAATGATGGCTTCCATTTTCGTATTGGAACTTTTCAGGAAAAGAAAGCCTGCAGTTTCTATTAGCATGGATTCCCCATCGATGATGCGCATGGAGGACGGTTTCTGAACTGCCCACAGCCCTCCTATGAGACACAGACTGAATAGAAAAAAAAGGTTGCTGTTTTATCATGAACATTAGTGAGGACCAATTATATGAAGATAGGTTGAAAAGTGGTGAAGTGGTCCTTTAAACATTTTTCAATATCATGGAATAGTTGAAAAATAAATAATTAAAAGATAAAATGTAGTAACATTACAATTATAAATAATACATTTGTATTAAACCATGAGGCAACAACCACCTGTTTCTTTCTTTTCATTTATTTATTCTTTTTCCTTTTTCTTTTCAATAATTTTTGCAACAATAAGGATTGCAAGTTTATCAATAATTGACCAAAAGGGCTGTTAGCCTCACTGTAGTCACTTTTGGTCTATTATATACTAGGTCTATAACAACTAGATTTACCAACGAGCCTGAGGTAAACAAAAAATATAAATATTTTAATTCAATTCAAGTTCCACTTAATTGTTTTACGCTGTGTGTGCCAATTAGGGCAGCGGGGTCATCAGAATTGGCCACATGTATGGACTAGCAATTCATTAGAGTATAATATGGAAGCGACGGTGGAGGGCTCATCTGAGGACGACCTACAGTACGATATGAGCTAAATTAATGGGCTGGGCCTGACCTGTCACTAGCCCCCCTCCAGTTTAAATTCCTGGCTCACTGTATCAATAAATATATCTTTGGAGTTTACTGCTCCAGACAGTACAGTAGGTATAAATCATTCTAATTATAACAACTACATTGAATAGTGAGGAAACAAAGTATTTTGCTTTTCAAAAAGTAGTGTGGAAATACTTTTCTCCACAAAGTTTAAACATAGCTACCAAATGTCTACTCCCCAACAAACACATTATGTTGTCCTTTGAACTGGAACTGGATTATTTTAACACACATTGTGTTCTAAAATGCCAGACAAACACTGAAGGTATGCCTGAATTTGGTATGTCTGCCATAGTACAGGGTAATACATACATACACAGGGACGTTCAACGCAAACTGCGGCGTTCCAAGTTCAGGAGACTTTGGAAAAAAGCAATTATCCTACTGTATATGCAGACTTTGGGTATATGGCATGGAAAGGAAAGGAGGGGTGTGTGCATTTCTTTCACCATAGTAGTAAATGCTGCATTCGTGGTCTGGCAAAGGGCAGTTGTTTTACAGACGGGTAAAAGGGCAGGGGCTGAAGCCCCCTTTGATGTCTATGTGTGCACGTCCCTGTACATACATCATACAACATACCTGATTTACAGCTGCTAAGGAATTGGGTGGACATTTAGGGGCGAGACTACATGTTGTTGTTGTAGTTCTTCAGTGATAGTGTTCAGCTCCACCGCCACTTCCTGAGAGTGAATTCCATCTTGTGACTCTGTGGGTCACTACAAAAGGCTCTATATGGTAGAAATAGGTCAACGATACAAATGACGCTATTTTGTAGAGTCATTTGTTTTTAATGAGTGGCCCACAGTGCCCCCACCAAATGGCCAACTGTCTAATAACATATGAGTAAAAGCGCTGGATTAAATTAAATTTGCGATGATCTTCTTGACTCTGTATTCCCCTATTATATTGATGCTTACGTACAGAGCACTACACTACAAGAATGCCTGGGGTTCATGGGGTTTGATCATCTGGTGAAGTATACTGTGTATTTTTACACAGCCGTGCCCGCTTAAAACCAGACCACTAGAGGGACCACGTCTGGCTGCATGCTCCCAAAAAACGTGTTAGTTGAGGAGGTACGAGGACAGAACTGGGTTTTATGTGTTACAAATTTGCATTTTATGTTTGCTTGTTGTATTTTGGGGGTTTAATTCAGCATTTAGGTCTGATGTTTCTTCACAGTATCAGTTCATACAAGTAAATGATTTAACCTTTCAGACCTGTTGCGTTTTATATGTTTCATCTGCCAGCTTCTCTAATAAAGTAAAAAAATACTAAATTGAACATCTGACTTTTATGTACCTATACTATGCAAGCGCAAAATAAAAATGACAGACAGCCAATGGCTGGAAACTGTTTTCAGCCCACTTCAGTTTTTGACTTATAATCACATGCTACTTAACACAATGCTACTTAAAGCGGAATGACATTAGCAAATGCCTAGTATGTTGCGTATTGGTTGTTGCATATAGTTGGTATACCCCAACTTTCAGCAGCTGTCACAACGTTTCCTAAGGGAGTTGGGTTGGAACACAATTGAGAGCTGATATAGTAGACACCTTTATGAACACATTTTGTGAAGAAAGTTATTGGTAAGCATTTATTTTGCAGATTGGTCACAAATTTGGCAAAGTTTCACGAACTAGTATGTGGACAGACACAAGGCAGACACTTTAAATTGGCCTCAATGTTTTGTGTCTAGTGTCACTACACCAGCAGCAGCATCAGCAGCACAAAAACATAGTTACATGTGACAGAGGGGTCAAAGTTGAATGAAAGTTGCTTTATATGGTAGTTTCTGTGGACGTATTTATTTTTAATGAGTGGCCCACAGTGACCCCCACCAAATGACCAACTGTCTAACCTGTGAGTATAAAAGCAAAAAAAAAATGAAAATGAAATTAAAGACGAGTTCCCTCATTTTGGCACAGGCGGGTCGTGGAGAGAAGATCTTCCGTTCTTGGCATACATTTGGTTAACATAAAACTATCAATAGCGATAAATTAGCGATCCCACACTGTTTCTTCAGGAACATTACTTTCATGTATTTTATTACAGTACCTGGAATATCATGGTTGGAGAAACCCACACTCATCAAAAACAACAGGTGGAGTTGGTGTTTGTTGTTGACTGCATAAAACTAAAATAGAGTTTTTGTTAAAAGTGCTTTCATCATGCATAACAAAAAAAAAAACACTAACAAACTAATCTCTTGAGAATTGGGGAGTGTGCTCACATTGGCTGAATTACTGAGGAAAAACTGATAAATATTTGCTTCCTGGTCAGGGATGCTACAGTATGGGGAAGAGCCCCTGCATCATGGGATGGCTCATTATCATCCTGTTTGCTGTACTGGCAAAAACCACGTCTGAAAGCGAAACATGCAAACTGATAGGGGACACAGGGTTCGTGGAGTTTTTTAAAGAGGGAGACCTTAATATCGGAGGAGTTTTCTCTATGGCAAGCAGACGCGAGATAGTAGATTATGACTGGACGGCGGTGCCACATTATTACTGCACAAAGTAAGTGAAATGACATATTCATGAAATATTCTACTGTGGTCTAAAAGAAAATATGTGGACTTCGCTGTCAATATACATGTTCTACTATCATTAATGGAAAAATTCTGCTATTGCTGTTTTAGTTAATCTTGCTCATTTTCAACTGAATTTCAAGTTTATCAACTGTAACATTAGCCTGTTTGTGTATGCTAATTTCCCTGCAACTTGAATGTTCCAGGAGAAATGACAGGGAGTTGAAGTTTGCTCGGACAGTGATTTTTACCGTGGAGGAGATCAACGCAAACCCCGATCTTCTTCCTGGCGTATCTCTGGGCTACGTTCTCTACAACGGCTGTGGGAGTGAAAACCTGATAAGGGCCTCTATTGAAGCTCTAAACAGAGAGGAGTCCCAAGGTCAGGGTTGCACAAAAATAATTCAGGCATTGTTGGGGCACTCATCTTCAGGAGTAAGCGCTATGATAAACAAAATAATTGGTCGATTCTCGATACCACAGGTGAGGGCAGTGTTTTTTAGACTGTGGTGCAGTGGTTTATCGCGCCATAACAATACATTATTCTGCCAATTCAATCAGATCAAGTTCAAGTTATAATGTTTATCATTTCTTTTTTTTAAACAGATCAGCCACCTTTCAACCTGTGCTTGCCTAAGCGACAAAAACCTCTATCCTACATTCTTCAGAACTGTTCCAAGTGACCGCTTCCAGGTCATAGCTCTGGTGCAGCTCATGAAGCACTTTGACTGGCGCTGGGTTGGCATCGTTTATTCATTTGGCAAATACTCAGAGGAGGGTACACTTGAATTCAGCAAGGAAGCAAAAAAAGAGGGCATCTGTATTGAATACTTTGAATGTTTCTCAAAGACCCACACCAGCGAAAAGTTAGACACCATCGCAAACTCAATAAGAAAGTCCTCATCGAAGGTGGTTCTGTTGTTCATGTCCGCGTACTACACAAAAATGTTCTTAAGGGAAATGGATGGAAAGAACATATCTGGGAAACAGTGGGTTGGCAGTGAGTCTTGGATCACTATTGTAGACCTAGCTTCTGCAAAGAGAAAGAATATCTTGCAGGGGGCATTGGGTTTTGCAATACCTCAGGCAGCCATCCCGGGTCTCGCGGAATTCTTACTCAACCTGAAACCCTCAGATGAGCCGCACAGTACTCGTATAAAAGCTTTCTGGGAGGATGTCTTTCAATGCAGCTTCACTCCTTCAAACACCTCTGCGATGTGTAACGGCACAGAGGATCTAAGAACAGTCTCGGTCTCTAATGACTACGCTGATATGACAGAGTTCGGGACCGTGAACAGTGTCTATAAGGCTGTGTATTCAGTCGCGCATGCCCTTCATGCGTTACTGCAATGTAAAAATGGCACAAATTCCACCATACTGGGAAGGCGCTGTGCAAAGGAGATTGATGTCAAGCCTATACAAGTGAGTTCATGTAGCCTATTTTTCGGGTTGGTAAGACAGTATCAGTCACTGAAGTAACATTCCTTAACTTTTTCCGTGCTGGAAACGTAGAAAACGGAGGGTGGCGCTAGAGAAGCAGCGTGCCAACAACATAGCTACATGAAATATTTATTCATTGATTAATCCGCTTAATCAGCCTTTTATTACTCACGTTTGCGCTGCTCCCCAACAACAACAACACTGCGCGGCCATTTTGAGTCGCGTCACTCGCGTGCACGCGTGCGACAGGCTCGGCTCATGGATGCTGCAGAGAGCAGTGTTTTTCAACGGCCGACAGCAGGCGCTCATGTGAGACGGTCAGGATTTGTTTTTTGCACACAGAGGTAGAACAACATCCGGGGTCAGAGTGTAGACACACCATTATCCTCATCATAACACTGGATATGGATCGTGAATAGACCGGTTGATACGACGAGGTAAACCCGGCACTGAACGATTAGATAATGTGGCATATACTCCGAGTTAATGGTTACTTATTTTGTAGCATGGGATGAAGTTGAGGTGTTCACCTCCACATGAGTGTACAAGACACATGTCCTTAATTGAAAGGTTAATTTCATCATCACAGTCATCTCATCCTCATACCAACTTGACCAACTGTCTGTCTCTGCAGGTACTGGAGCATCTGAGACGGGTGAACTTCACCACACAGAACGGAGACAAAGTTCTGTTCGATGACAACGGAGACTCTGTGGCACAGTATGACCTGATGAATTGGCAGATGCGCGATGATGGCACTGTGGATATTGTCAACATTGGCTACTATGACAGTTCTTCTCCGGAAGGGAAAACCTTCAAACTAAAAAGCAACGTCAAAATAATATGGGGTGGAGACTACAATCGGGTAAAAAAATAATAATTACAAAATAAGGCACTTTTAGTATTTTCTGTGAGAAAGCAACAACTTTAATATCCAAGATTCATACTTTTGTATTCTGAAATGACTGTTTATTTTTATTTTTAAACTCTAACAGGTTCCAAGGTCTGTTTGCAGAGAGCCATGCCCACCAGGGACTCGCAAGGCCATAAACAAGCGTAAACCGGTGTGCTGCTTTGACTGTTTTGAATGCCCGGAGGGGACAATAAGTAATCAGACCAGTGAGTTGTGTATTTCAAATGCAATCCTTCTCATGTACGTGCTTGCAAAAAAGAAAACAAGGAATAATAATACGCTTTAGTTTAAATTAATACTTGCTTTGAATTGTTTTTTTTGGAGTGCGTTTCATAGTTTATTTTAACTGTACCGGTAATTCTTTTTGCAGATTCTCCTGACTGTTTGAGGTGTCCCTCTGAATTTTGGCCAAATGAAAGGAAAGACAAGTGTATTCCAAAACTTGCTGAGTTCCTTTCCTACAAAGAGATCATGGGTGTAGTATTGACTGTATTTTGCTGTCTTGGTGTATTTTTGTCACTTCTAATATCGATAATATTCTTAGTTCATAGGGAAACTCCTATTGTGAAAGCCAACAACTCTGAGCTCAGCTTCCTTTTGCTTTTGTCATTAAAGCTGTGCTTCCTGTGTTCTCTGACCTTCATCGGCCGTCCCTCAGAGTGGTCCTGTATGCTGCGACACACAGCATTTGGGATCACCTTTGTCCTCTGCATCTCTTGTGTTCTGGGGAAAACTATAGTGGTGCTGATGGCCTTCAGGGCAACACTGCCAGGCAGTAATGTCATGAAATGGTTTGGACCGGCACAGCAGAGACTCAGCGTTCTGGCTTTCACTCTTGTTCAGGTTCTGATTTGTATACTTTGGTTAACGATCAGCCCTCCGTTCCCCAAAAAGAACATGAAGCACTATAAAGAAAAGATTATTCTGGAATGTGCTCTAGGTTCATCTGCTGTCGGTTTCTGGGCTGTGCTGGGTTATATTGGACTTCTGGCACTCATGTGTTTTATACTGGCATTTCTTGCGAGGAAATTGCCAGATAGCTTTAACGAAGCAAAGTTCATCACATTCAGCATGCTGATATTCTGTGCTGTGTGGATCACCTTTATCCCAGCTTATGTCAGCTCTCCTGGAAAGTTCACGGTAGCTGTGGAGATATTTGCAATCCTTGCTTCTAGCTTTGGTTTGTTGATATGTATATTTGTCCCAAAGTGCTATATCATAATCTTCAAACCAGAGCTAAATTCAAAAAAACACATGATGAGCAAGACTGCAACTAAAGCTCACAATTAATTACTCCACATGTATGTAACTACTGTAGCAACTTGACACAGCTGTGATGCATGTTTATTACTGAATACTGAAAACTTACTTTGTAACATTTCTGTCCATATCTATTATGACCTCAGTGATGTTTTGTCATGGAAATGTGTCAGCAAACTGAGCAAAGATGTAATTGTAGAACAGAGAGCTATTCCTGGAAACCCACCCATTATGTCCTCTATAGTAACATATTATAGAAAGTATATTGTATGTATTATTGTAATTTATTTGACATGGGTTGTACTGTATTCATGCACATTTGGATATATGTAAAAAAAAAAAAAATTACAAAGTCCCCCAAATGAGTGGGAGTGATGATAATTGTGATTAAATATAATGACTGCAAGCAACAATATACTCTTACTCTCAGATTATAGATTATAGTCATAATACTTTGTTCGCTTCAAACTGAAAATAAAGCTGTTATAGAAGGTTGCGTGCACTTTTTTCTCTAACCACATGGTGGCACATAATTGCAAGAGTTATTGCCAATGTTCAATATTGAGCATTTTAAATATTTCAGAAGAACAATAGCTATTGTTAAGTAATATTCTTAATTTCTTAGATGCTTAGAAGTGTTACATATATCTATATTCTTATACTGTAGTAGTCATTATTAGTGTTTTTTTTTAATAACATGGGACACTCAAAAGGTATTTAAAGGGCCTTATTTATCAAGGTGTCTTATGACTTATCTTATGTCTAATCTATTAGGCATCAAAATAATAAGAAAAGATGCAGAAGATTAGTCATAAGAAAACTTTGGAAGCCAATCTTAGCCAATCGGGATTGAAAATGAGAAATCAAACAGACCCATCTTGATCATATGACTATAGAGATCATGTTCCGATTAGCGTGATAGGATACAATCTATAGGAGATTAGGAGTAACAGCAATGTTACTCCTAATAGTGACATAAAGAAATGTGTTTTACAAAAGTCGGCCTCCTGGTGACGCTATAAAGAGCATACGTGGAAAAATACAGGGCAAATATTTGTCCTTGCGTGGCTATGCATACAAAGTTTTGCACAGATCAGTGCAGTTATACTGTAGGTAAAACACGAATAGGCCAGTTATAGCGCCACCATGAGGGTCATATCAAGTGGCATTTTTTCCTTGGCTTAGTGGGAATGTGCATGCAACATTGCAACATTTCATGGAAATCACATGATGTGTTCATGATTTGCGCCATTTTGTCACAAGCCAGAAATGTATATAAAAGTGTATAACCAAAAAAACGTACAAAATCTGTTATATTGATTTAGGCAACACAAGTTCTTTCTCAAATGTAATGAATACATATACCTGCAGTAACATCTGAAAAGAGAATTGCTGCCTTAGTTTACTCAAGTGTGAATTTAGATCATGAAATGTAGCAAATTTGTTAAAGAAAACGCTTCAACATACTGTAAGTGATTGGCACCCAACACAAAGAAACATACATATAGTAAATTTAGCCTAAAGCTTATGTTTCAGACTTAAAAAATGTCACAATGGTGACAGAAAGGTATAAAAGAAAAGCAGCGCACCTTGGGCACAAATGTCTGAAAATCTATCAAAACATTACCATCCCCCCATGAATTGGAATAATGCGAAAAATGGACAAGCACTAAAGGTTAGAATTATTACAACTTATGTTATGAAACATTTATTCAAGCACCACAAAGTGCCCCAGCATCTGAATTTAGCTAGGGCGCACAAGCTGGCGACCTTCGGGGGCGACATATCGGCAAATCCAATATGGCTGCTACTGCTAGTGTACCTAAAACGGTTTTGGTTGTAATATTTGAACCAGATGAGCTACAAATGCAAACTTTGTGTCTATGTCATGTTTTTTGACCATTACAAACACATTGGAATGCTTATTATTATGATCACCATCCCCCCAAAAAACTCACCCCCAAAACACCTTTAGCAACAGCCTAAAAAAAAAAACCTTTGTATGTTACACATTTAATTTAATTGAAACAATAGAAAATGAAAATGAAGTAATGGAGTTCAGTACATTCCTATTGATAGAGTATGAGTATTAGTAGGAGTATGAAATAATTAATGCACAAACTCTCTATACGTGCATACACACATCCATCTGTAGTTAACGTATCTCGAGAATCATCCAACCGACTAACTTCAAACTCAGTATGAGCGTTGCTGCTGACCCCAGGGACACCACAGCGGATTTGTATGTTATCTTGTATTAAATGGACGAAATCAACCGTTATCAGGACATATGAATGCAGCCAATATGTTCCATACCTGCATTCTAGACGTTGTGGCGTTGCACATTCTACATGCGGACCGCCCGCTGACTAACCCTAACCCAAACGCCAAACCATAACCCTAACCCTTTAGGGTTAGGTTTGGGTTAGTCGTATGTCAAAGATTACTATTATATCCCTACCCCAAACTCCTAACCTAACCTTAACCGCAAGCATGCGGCAATGCTGTTGTTGTTATCGTTGCAGTCGCTTCCGCGTCGCCTCCGTATGGCGCGTCATGTCATATAAAGCAAACGCTCCCAGGGGAATACTGGGTTTTTCCCAGTATGTGCAATTTTCACAAACTGTCCTATCCTATGGTGCTGATTTTCAGGGAAAAATGATAACATCCGAAGCGGGTGGACACCAGCTCGACTCACACTAGTATCCACACAGCGTACAACACAAGCTGCAGCAAATAAGGGAAAAAGAAAATCACACCTGTGTACTGTGAAGTGAGTGGTGCAACCCCGTGTGGGGGCCCCCGGGGGGGTCCCTGGAAGTTCCAGACCCACAGGGACATACCTAGGGTGCCGGGCCCCTTCCGGCGAGCCGCCCCGCATCCGAAATGGTTGAGAAATTACAGTTACCGTGTGGGGG
>OOFJ01105554.1:0-13069 GCA_900323375.1 Benthosema glaciale
TGAATAGTTCAACTAGCCGATCTACATTGACACGTTGTGAGCTTGCAGACTGGCCAGTTTAACTATTCAAAATAGTAAAAAAGGCAAAGAAGTTTAGGCAAAAGGGGTTTAGCGAGTGACGAAAATGGAGCCCTAAGTGCTCGTGATGTGTTGTGAGCTTGTAGATCGGCTATCTTCAGTGCATGGCACTGTCATTCCGCAAAGTATAAATTGGGCTTTTAGGGCTGCTCTGCGTTTCATCACCAATTAAGATATGCTGGGGCTAGTCGGTGCATGTTACCACAATGCACCATGCACTCTTCAGGTCTCTGTGTGTGTTTTTTTTTCTCTTGCGATCCCTCAAGCACATGCAACTGTTACCTCCACTGTGATTTTCTGCTTTTGGCTATAGTTGAATATTTGTACGTCTCTAAATGTCTAAACGTACGTCTCTAAATGTCTTGATGAAATGAACATGGTGGGCCCTATTGTAAACAAGTAGAAACGCTTTATGGTGTCGTCCCGCACTCACAGTTATCAGTACTTGAAATGTACTGTAAATCTACAAACTTGTTAATAACAATTTCAATCAATCAATCAATCAATCTGAAATATGTGGTCGGCTTCGAAATGCATTGCTGGTTAAGACACATGCATCGCCGGTTAAGACTCACCCGTGGCTTCCACGTGCGGTTAGGGTCAGGTTAGGGTTTTGGGGTAGGGTGTCTATTGATGAAGACTAAAAGCCACGTTAATGGCCCCTAGCCCCCTATAATTTGCTGGTGTACTTTGTTATGCATTGTTTCAGCCCCTTATTCAGTAGGAAGACGGCCTAAACCATGGTTCATGCATACTTGGGCAGTCTACTGTATGTGAGCCGCAGTCTGAAACAGTGTGAAAGAGAATGACAACCATAGCTGTTGATTTTGACAAAGCTCATAGCTGAACACAGTTCTATTTATGTATTTCATATTTATGACCTCATTGCCTCTTCATTCTGACAGGAATACAATTGAAACTGCAATGAATGAAATGGCTTGAAATGGTTTGTTTACTACTGTGGTCATAGAAATGCTCTGATTAGCTCTATGTCGCCCCCTTGAGGACTGACGTATTACGGCCACCTTCTGTGGACCATGTTTCAGAACTAACATCTAACGCTTTCCATAACAACGTGATCTTCCTTGTGAATACACACGGTTCAACAGGATCTCACAGTAAAAAGGACCAAAACAATCAAAACCATCTGGACAACCTTTCAAATCATGTGGCTGCATAAGCCTCTGTCGAAAGCCATACATCTTGGTGGGGCCAGTGGGGTCAATGGAATGTCCTGTGTGAATGCTGAGGGTTTCTTGTTTACCTGGAACATGTTCTCTATCTGGGTGCATATACATTTGGACCTGATAGGACACCAAACTCTCCGCACAAACAGCTTGTGTGCAAAGCAGATTTATTGTCTACCAGTGCTACAAGGCAATTCTTCATTAACCCGATTTGCCAGGATTGCCCACAAAGGTGTTAGTAGGCTACTCAGAGGTAGCCTACTGCTGGTCAGCTGGATTTGTTTTACATGACATTACACACAACTGTGGCTGGAGAGTCAATGCAAAGTCCGACTTTCTGATACCATGGGGGTGGCAGCCACCCAGGAGTTGCCCAAGGCACTCACAGTGCTTCCATTTCCACTCTTGTCTGTTTATTGTGTAAGTGTATGTTGCACTTGCCAAGGGTTCACGCCAGTCAAAGTCTTCGAGTTATCATTCAGCCATCTTAGTTTACTCAAGCTGTTAGTCAGCTGTCGGTATTCTTATGTTTAGCCATAGTCTCTTTAGTGTGGTTGTGGTTGTTTTCCCTGTGGTCTGTGAGGAGGCCAGTTTTAAGTTTAGAAGTACTGTTGGCTTTAATGTTTGTTATTCAACTTCCTCGTAATCGGTCAATAAACATCCATTCCACATACATAAAATACAGCTAGCCTTCTTCTTGCACTTGGGAACACCTTGCACTTCAACAAATGTTATGTCCAGTGAAGACGTACAACATCAGGGGTTCTCAAACCTTTTCACATTAAGACACAAAACATTGTTCCGACCCCTCAATATCCTCCCATAATTCCGACCTAGCACTACTCCAAACCCTAAACTAACTGCAATAATAAACTCAATGTCTCACACTCCAGTGTGACACCCCATCATGTCACACTGGATATCCTTTTCAGAATTTAGTGGATAATATAGGAATTTACAATAATGCAATGTTCAGGAGACAAGACTAAACATGCATACCTAGAGTGCCAACAAACAAAACCACACAGATTCAGATTATTTCCATTAAGATGGTAATAGCTAAAAGGCTATTTTGTTACAAAAGTAGAATAAGGTTTGATCATTTGAAAGATTCATTAATATTAGTAATTATTAGGGATGTCCCGATACTGGATCGGTATCGGGAAAAGTATGGGATCGGCCCTTATTTGTCATATCGGTTCATATCGGTATCGGCAAATACTGTATCTGTATCGGAAAAGTATCAGTATTGGCCCTTATTTGTCATTATCGGGTCATATTGGTATTGGCAAATATGCCAGTCTAACCACAGTTCCGACACATCGGTAAGGTGTTGACACTATGGCAGTAAATAAAAAGAATAGCCCCATATAAGATCTTTTTTCTTTTTTGTATTATTATAAATATTATTCTCTGGTATCGGTATTCTGTATCGGTATCGGCAAACACAAAAATTGTGGTATCGGATCGGAAATGAAAAAAGTGGATCGGGACATCCCTAGTAATTATAATGATGTAATTATTAGCTTATAATGCATTGTCGCTAAATTGCTTGCTCAGGGTGGGATCTCTGTCGGTCTCTGCTCTACATGTAGTGTCTCGAGACAACTTGTTGTGATTTAAACACTTTCATTAAATTGAACTGAATTCTTAATCCTTGTGGATTATGTTAATATGCAATGTAGAACGAATTACGCGAAAAAGGAACTGTTCTTCCTACATCACATCTGTCTGTTTACTCATGGAGGCTCTGTTGTTTTGGGCGAATGGAAGGAAAGTGAAGGATGAGGATGACACAGCTGTGTGTGGAGCCAGTTCCTCAAGAGCTCCCACCGTCCAAACAGGAAGCTCTCACATGAGGAGATATGAACACAGTGGACCCTGTTATGTGAGCTCAAGGGTTTTCTACTGATTGTGAACCATGGACCACCATAAGAATCAACCTGGGGACCACTGTTGGTAACACTTGCTATGCATCGCATGCATCCCACCGTTTCTCAACAAATATACCGATATGTGGGCGATACATCGTGCATCCCTATTTAGAACATACATTTCTAGTCAATAAGAATATCACAGCTGTCCTGTTCTAGAAATAAGGTTATAACGATACTGCACCAATGTGACACCGCCAGCATCATCTACCCGGAAATACATTTTTGGTTGTGGTGATAATACAATATATACAATACAATAACAACCGAGAGATACAATAGCAAAAGCTTGTAACGTTGATTATAGCAAAACCTTACAGACTTAGAGACAAAAGACAAAAATGATAAGTTTCACGTTTGATTCAGTGTTGTAGATTTATGATGTGAGACTAACAGAAACAGCTGTTTCCCTTCCCCCCAAATCATCAGCCCTTCACATATTATTCTCCATGGTCAAATAGTCATTTTCTGTATATCAGGCCTATTTCTGCATTAAGATAAAGTAAATAAAATAAAAGCATACTCAATCAAAGGCAATTTTTTGATAAATGATCTATAACTTATAAACCAGTATATAGCAGGCAAACCGGTGAAGCTCTGATTAAAGTCATGTCTCCCCAATGGAAATCACAATGGAGAAGACACGCAAGTTGTTTGTTCCTCTCCAGTTTTCCCTAGATTTCCCTCTGCTTTCTAGTTAAGATTTCTATGTTCTTGTATTGTTAATCTAGTGTTGTGATTGTAGTGTGAGAGTTTGTGAACTTTGTCTGACCGTGTTGGGTGTTGGAGTTCCTGTTTATGGTTACTGCCTTTAGGTTCGAGTTATTCCTGACACACGTTTATTGTATAGCAAATTTAAACAAGGCAATTCAATGTGCTTTACATTAAGTACAAAACAGTGTCAAGATCAAGATCAAGATTAGACGACCTGAGAGGTTGATGGCCGGTTCATGACGATATCACAAGATCAGAAATAGATTTTGTCCCTAAACCATATGCGTTATTAACCAACACAGTAGTACTTTATAATCAATTCTTGGAGAAGAGAATTGGAATTTTCATTCTCATTCTCCCAAGTGAACCAAAAATGGGAATAAAATGAACCCTAGTCTAGAATGAACTGCCTCTATAATTATGTGACTCATAGTGACTCCATTCATCTCCTTAAAGAGACAGCCTTGCAAGTTACTACTCTCACTTGCACACTTAACAGTTTGCCAAACATGTTTCCAAGTGCTCCTATCGATCATCCGATGTTGGAGGAGAGAGATCTTAAATTCTGAACAGGGGTCATGGATGTACTAGCCAGGTATGATCATGTATCACATAAACATCTTCACACTCAGAACTGTCATGTGAAAAAAGAAGAAAAAATAAATCTTCAGGATCTATCTGTCTGTCTGTCTGTCTGTCTGTCTGTCTGTCTGTCTGTCTGACTGACTGACTGACTGCCTGCCTGCCTGCCTGCCTGCCTGCAAAGAGACAAGATCTCACGCATCCCTTGTGATCTGTGGCGGCCCTCCCAAGTTCCTAGGAACAGTCTTCATAGTCGGGAACTCCGGGGCTAGTCGGGAACTGACAACAGCTATAAACGATGATGCAGTACATTGATCCAACAGTCAACAGATATCTGGGATACATTCATCATGCTTAGAAAGCAGTGGTTCTCAAAGTGGGGTCCAGGGACCCTCAGCAGTTCTTTGAGGTGGTTCCAAATGGACCCACATACAGCTCTGTAACGCGAGTGTACAGATGGAACCAAATGGACCCTCCATCTGTATATTCTCTGGGTTACAAGGGTCTTCGAAATTAAAAAGTTTGAGAACCACTGCTATAAAGTAACAATGCTTTTCTCAACTGTTCCGTCTGGCTTTATACCTCCATTTTGCAATCTGGATTTTAGTACACCCTGTCACGGAATTTACCCTGGGTTATGTAATAGCAGCTTCAAGTGATTGCACAACAATCTGTTTTTGTTTTGGGGTGCGGGGATATGGATAACCCTGTCTTTTTCTGTGTCTGTGGTGTGCCTCTCTGCGTGTGTGAGAGAGATAGACAGAGTAGCAGGGAGAAATGTCAAGGTTAGGCTACTATTCCTTGTGCAGCGGTGTACACCGCATCCAATTAAGGCCTTTAACTGAGAGACAAAGACATCGGTATTGTGTGCAACAATTCCAATTGTAATGCCTCTAACCATGACACGAAGTGAATAGGTGGCTATGAAATACACACAGGCCACGCCATGCGTCAACAGTCTCCAGCTGAATACATCGAGACATTAGCCTGGCTCCAGCCCTGAACCGCCAACCTTAAAATAATACTACCTTAAAAAAAATCCTGGCGATTCAGTAATAATGAAGTGAAACAAAGTTTCAGGCTATCAGGCTATCGAGTGTCAGGCTATCGAGACATCAGAATTGCAACCAGATGGTTGATGAGTCACCAATGTGTGACCTGACTGAGACAGGCAACTTTGAATGAATCTTCCATTCACTGAATACTCTCAGTGATCGAATGTTGCGTAATGTATTGTCTATTGTGCATCATGCACTCTTCCCCTTCTTTGAATGCGATATTCTACGGTTTCACTGTGCAAATCTTCATGCTAAAGTTTTGCGTTATTATGCAAGCTGTCAATTGATACATTATGTTTCTCTGCCAGCACAAATATTCATATATAATAGGTCAAAGGTTGAAAATAGCATACCGCTATTGACAAGCTCACTACGTATTTGAAAAAGTACATATGGGTTTAAGTGGTTAAAGCAACTCAGAATCCTGCCGGATGTGGCCAATAAGTGTATTCATGAAGGGAATGATCCACGCTCAATGAGCCACAAGGAACCTGATATGTTATTGACTGAATCCAATAGTTCTTTGTTGTGTAGGCCGTTTCTTTCTAGTTGTTTCTCCATCTCCTCAGGCAGTAATACTGCTCAGATATTACGTGCATGCCATGGCCTACCTTTTGAGAAAGAAAGACTAAACTCAACCCAATGGCACCATGCGGATATTGTCTTCTATCTATGTCACCATCATTACGGACATTATGTCCTTGACTACTGCCCCACGGTACCCACCCTTATAATTTTGACATCTTTTCAAAAGATGCTGAAACTTTAGGATACAGTTTCGGTTAAGGGGTAAACATGGGGGGGTGGGTAAAGTGTTTTAAAGGGCAGCCTGAGAAACTAGAGAGAAAATGACTTTGACAGCTGGAGGGGGAAATGATTCTGTAACAATGAAGGCCCTTGTCTTCGTGTCATCGTACCAGTGGTAGGAGAGATGTAGCGCAAGGTCAAAGGCACAGAGTCATTAGAGAGATTTTTCCACTTCTGTCCACAGTGTGGTAAAAGGGACTGAGATGGAGAACCCAATAACCCATAAAGAGCAGTATTTTACAACATTTAACAGAATGGTGCATTCACATGAAAATAGTAAGTAGAGCATGTGTCATAGAAGCTAAAAATATGCTCTCGAAGGAAAATGTCACTTGCAAAACCTGATCAAATAAAGGCTAAACAAACAAACAAACAAACAAACAAAAACTTTTAATTTTGTTGCATTTACTTTAATTGGGACATCCTCTTTCAGAACTATACTATACTAATATTATTTGTAATAAGGCTATTTTCATAATGATGCACATTGCACAGAGCATAGACTGAGACTGAAGCATCAGATTTGCACGAACCTGTATACACACAATGAAGTTCAGTTGAGGAATGTTGAGGACATTTTGATGCCCAGGGTGGATTACACCTCCTCGATCTCATTCCACCTGTCCTGAATAGTTCCCAGGGGGAAATAAACACCTTTCCTAGAACGAGACTCCGCCCCTCACACAAAGTCTCGCCTAGCAGTTTTGAGAATAGTAACTCACGAGGCCACATGTGAGTTACTTTCCTGACACCTGAGACATGATGTTTAATGGATCATCTTGCTACAGTAAGGGCCAAACCTGTTTTACCGTTGTTTGCTGAACCTGATATAGGAGTGATCTGAAGGCCTTAGCATGAGACAAAAAGGAACAGCTCTGGTGCAACACAGTCACACCAGGCAGAAATTCCCTGCAAATCCGAGGTAAAATGAGTTGAGTTAAGAAACCGCAGTAGCAGTGTCTAGATTTCAGGGAATGTTTTAATCCATTAGAGGACACACCTTTAGTGATGTGTATTTTGCAATGCGCATGGTTCACAATTCCATTCTGAAATGTTATATTTTGTCTAGATCTTGAGTTCTTATTGGTAATTGAAGATTTCGGAGAGTGTTCAACATGTGATACTTACTGCCCGGGCCACAGGGCTGTCAACACACTCCACTCCACTCCACTAAACACACTCGCCACATAATATCCTCAAACAAAAATGTGTCTATTGAAAACTTGTGCAAATACTAGTCTGTGCCATGCCTCTACAATCCTAGTAGTCTTTCACAACATTGTATACAATTGGTAGCTTGTCTTGTAACTTGTCTTAAAACTCTTCACATGAGAGATGAGGCAACACCTGCAATTAAAATGGTACAAGTTGAAGTTAATTGAGAAATATTTGTTATTGCAGAAAAAGGCCAGTTGTAATGGAACAACCTATATTATTTACGAACGTATAGATGTTTGTGGACTAGTGGTGTATTGTCAGTCACATAAGACACACATCACTCTGTATGTTTGCATGGGCATGGAGCACTGGGAGTGGCTAGAAGTATTTCAGGGTGTGTATTTATAGTTGTATACACTAGCCTCACACAGTCTGAATTTTCATTTAGTTTCACTTGAATCGCCAACATATTTTTTGTAATGGGTGTGGCTAGTGATTCAGGGCTGGAGCCAGGCTATGTATACACAGTAAAAATCCTGAGTGTCAAAATTGACCCAAATGGACACTATTCCATGCTGTTGTGAATGGGCCCAGTGAAGTGGAGGAGGGACCGTAGCAGAAACAGAGTTCACATTCCATGTAAAGGGTCACTGTGTGTTAAAGAAACCTGTGCCTTTCTCAGCCACAGCTACCCCTCTGTGTGGGCGAAACATTCACCTCTACTGTGAGAGTCTTTCAATGGCTCCCTCCTGTTCTATGAGGAAACACAAATGACTGTCATAATTGCAATTTGCCGCAGTCTCTGCCTCAGCCAATATGGCTTTACGTTGCAAAGTCCAGAGTATGCAGTATTGGGTTTTATACCGTTCAAACTATGGGTTTTATGGGTAAGTCTCCCATTAGCTTAGAGGCAGCCTATAGAGGCAGCGAATGATGAAAACATTTCCACTAGGTCGCTACTACGGTCGCTAGTAGAGGTACACGCTGGGCAAGACCTAGCTAGTTGAGTCGTTAAAGTAGCAAAATATTGGCGGAAGTAGCAGGATTTTGGCCTAAGTAATGCTGAAGGAAATTACGTTGATGCTTGCAAAAATAATTTGTTTACATTCTGTGTGAATGAAACAAGTGTTGTGATTGATTGGTTAAAAAATATCTTATCCAGTTCAGGGGAAATACATCTGACTGAAGTTCCGGCCCAACCAGGCTTTTCTCTTCACAGTGGAGTATATGGCTGGGAAGTAGGCTAGGTGAACATGTTGTCCAGCCGCTTTTTAAGCAGCTGGTGAAAAAAACAAGCATATGATTTTAGACTTGACTTTAGATGTTTAAAAATATGTTTAACTGGCAGTGTGGTAAACCTTGACTACATCTACCCTATTCGGTCATAGGGACTTGGTTTTGGACTGTACTCACTCACTGTGGTTTGAGTTTTTGGGAATCATATGTAATGGGAACCTTCCGCCACAACAATTTAAAGGAGAAATTCAGACCAAAACACATTCCCTATATCAGCCTATAATCCTCCCAACATTCCGGTACATGTTGTTGAATTGTTTCATAGATGACCCCTGTTGTCCATTTTCCCAACCCTCCCACAGAAAATGCAGATAGATTGGTAGAAAGCTGGTTGTCTTCATTCTAAATTAATGCAGGTATTTTAGTAGCTCCAAAACTTGTATTTGCGCGACAGCTTAGCTAACAACACTGCAGAGCTGAAGAACCTGATTTTAGATGGGAAAGTGTGGAGGGCAGCGACCCATGAATCCAGAGTTGGTGTTGGGTAGACCTCACTCTAGCAGTTAGCTATGTAATTCATAGATGATTAATAATAATAATAATAATAATAAATGTATTGTTTGGAGCTACTAAAATACCCAGAATGAAGACCTCAGATCAGGGGCCATCTATGAAACAATTCAAGGCCAACATGTATGTTGGGACAGGATTATAGGCTGATTCAGGATACATGTGTTTTGGTCTGGATTTCTTCTTTAAAAATAGAAGAAGGGGTCCTATATGCTCCCAAACACAAACCTGATTATAGAGCACTTATTGTGGCCTAAAAAGTAGTGAATGTAGTTTAAATTAAATGTCAGCTTCATGAAGATATAAGCATCTGCATTTTGCGTCACTCCTTCCAAATAAACCTGTGACACCACATTAAAGTGAGATAGAACTGTGTTCCCTCAGCCCGGTGCTCCACTTCCAACAACCCATATCTTCCTCCAAACCTATGTTCCCTCAGCCCTATTTTCCATCATGCTTTAGGCATCATCTTTCTGCTCGGACGGGAACCACATTGCTAACCCACAGGGCACCCTTTTGCTCACCATGCCGACTTCATGTGGAAACTGTGGAATTTCTAAATAGATTATAATTGATTCCTATTCTGTATCGGTATGCGACTCCGTCTGCATTGAGTCGACAGTATATGGCCATCACACCACGTGGTGTGGGCATGCACTCTAAATCAGATAGTCCTGATTTTCAATGCCATCATTTTAAACGAGTCGATATGGTCGGCAGGTCCACATTCCTTCTGTGTCATGGTTTGTACCATGACACTGAAGGGCTGGCTCTGATACTGGGAGAAGTTAGCCTAAACTAACCCTACTGTGGGTAGTTTTTAGGGTGTCTGTGTACACAGATTCATGCAACAAAGGTTGTGACGTTCTGCATGATGTAGAGAGATATTAGTTTTCCTAGATCCTGCATATAATTAGTAAAACAAGGAACAATACTTAATTTACTTCATTTTCTATATTACATTGCCTAAACAGCATGCAAACAGTGAAATCAGGAGCACTTCCTTAATTGGGTTTCTATTCATGTGCATGTATGTATTACTCTAACATTTTGTGCTTGAAAACATATAGTCGCATTGACAGTGGTACAACTCGTCTCTTGCACTCTCTCAGGATTCAAAATTAGTGCCATTAATCTTCTTTAATTAATTAATTTTAGTTTTACATGTATTACTTTTTTGGCATGTATTCCATTTAAAAACACAGAAAAGTAAGAATGTAGGCATGTTTGACCTTAGCTCAAGGGAGGCCCACTGTCTCAGACATCGCAGACTGTTGCTGTAGTTATTTTGATTGGTGCGGGCAAGTCTTGCTGTAACAGACTGTGATACTGTATCAGAACACAGGTTTCACAGGTGATATCTTCTCAAGTTTGTTCTCACTGGATGTTGGGAAATGGTCAACAAATACATTAGAAACAGCTTGTATACTTCAAAACTTGCCAATCGTCTCCATGCAAAACAATTTGAGAATTTAAACAATGGAAACTGGTATTGTGTCACCAACAAAGGTTTAGATGCATGCTTTAACATTATGGCCACAATTTGAGTTAATAAGTTAATACTGTATAGCTGAGGGAGGGGATTTGGATGGTAAAACAGTGATCAGAAAGGGCTTTTTAAATGGAAAACAAGCGTGAGCAAGCAGAATTCTTAGGACACAATAGATGACGAGCTCTGGACTATGCTGATCAGAGAGAATGGTTTAAGTGTTTTATATGCTGTAGCTGTTCCCAAAGAAGAGGTTGAAATGTAGGCCTATAGTAAATTATATGGCCAAAGGATTTTCTATAGAAATCAAATTAACTTTAAAGAAAGTGATAAACAACAACTGCAGCGACTACAGAGAATCCATAAAGGATAAATCATAACCTTGCTTTGGTGCACCCACAGATCTGACCAGAGATCCACTCAAAAGGCAGCATACCGTAGTAACCAACATAACATATTACACCATATCTATTGTAGAAGGGAGCCTAGAAGAGAGATTTTAATCCCAGTTCAACCCCAGTTAAATCCTGTACCAACTGGGCTGGGCCAAACACACCGTGAGTCAGTATGTGTCTGACAGTAGAACTCAGTGGTCTAAGACTCTATTAAGACATCATTGTTTCCTAACCTTTTTTATACTGAAGATATCCCACCTTAGAAAATATTTGGCTCTCCAAGCACTAGCATAATAACTGATGTTATAACACAGTAGCGTATACCTACCTGTGGTAACATACATATTTCATTCCACTTTTGAGATTGTAGATCTGCTATTTTAAAAAGAGTTGTATGCATTTTGAACTTGTGAAATGGGACATTCTGCACAAGTACTTTACTAAAGTATTAAGTCAATTGTGAACGCCGAACCTTTATTTACAGATCGAGTAACAGAGTATTTCTACATTGGACACATTTACATAAGTAAAAAAAAAGTGAGTAGTTCTCCCACCACTGAATCCAAGTGCCTGTAGGACGGGCTGGGCCAGACACACTGATACAACGTGAGTCAGCATGTATCTGACAGTAGAACTCATTACAACATGCAGGAGCAGGCCGCTTCAGGGGAGGAGGACATAATATTATGATTACTGGAAACTTGTTAACAAGATTTGTTATCACTCGTCCGTATCCATGTCATTCACGTTAAGTTTATAATTGCACGCACACACGCAGACACACGTGCGCACACAAGGCCTCAAGCACGCGCACACACACACACACACACACACACACACACACACACACACACACACACACACACACACACACACACACACACACACACACACCAGAGAATCTACTGAGGTATGTACAGCATATATGTGGAGGATCCTGCACAAATGTATGCAGCGACACACAAACACGCCGGCTGCTGCTGAGCTACCAGGCTGCCAAGGAGGCTTGTGAAAGACAGTCCTGCCAACGTGTTGTACTTCATTACACCTGGAACTCTTTCAGATCAGCCTCATGCATTTTTAATAGAGGTAATTTGCACAGGGCCTGCGTGTAGTGTCACCGCGTCTGTCTTAGTATTCATCTACATTCCTCCTTTCACACCTTGCATTTGTACCGTATGTCTGAGGATGATTTTGCAACCCATTGTTTCCACTCAGTGTCAATTATCTCTACACTCACTCCGCCAACCTGGGGAGAGCAACGGACTGACTGACTTCATGCTTCATTTAATGCATGAGGGTCCAAGCCGTTTCTTTTCACCTGACAGGAGGGAGTAGCGAGTGGAAGGAACAACCTCCACTCGCTACGTCCAACCAGGTTATTCCATCCAGTTCCTTTCACCTTTGTCAGACACAGCCAGGGGGAGGCAGTACAGAGACATATATGCGTATATACCTGACAGGTGCATTCTGTACAGTACCTGGCAGGTGCGTTCACCACATGGGGGTCCTTGGGGTACAGTACCTGACAGGTGCGTTCACCACATCGGGGTCCATGGCGGTGACCGTCCCGACCAGAGCTCCCACCTTGGCGTCCTCCTGCACCTCCAGGACGGCGCCCTCTACAGGACGAAAGACGGGCGGCTCGTCCTCGTCCGACACGCTCACCCTCACGATGGTCTGGTCCCGGAAGGAGCCCAGGTCCACGAAGCGAGGGTCCGCATGCTTGTTCACCGCCTCCACCACCACGTTGTGCGTGCGCTTGCTCTCAAAGTCCAGCGCCTGGAGATGAATGAAACAAGGTGGAGGCGTCAAGGAGGGGGTCCGTGTGGAGGTCGCATGACGTGGACCCCCAAACAAT
>OOFJ01105559.1:0-10149 GCA_900323375.1 Benthosema glaciale
TATATGAGGTAAGGTTATAGTATGTATATGTATATTATGGTTATGTGGAATATCCCTTATTTTATATATATACATCTCTATACCACCAGTGGGCAGGAGAGAAGCATGTATTCGATGGGTGCACAATCTTTTCATGCCTTCTCTCTCCATTGCAGAACTGGTCATTCCATCAGCTGTTGATATTTGAATCCCATTCATCTTTATTGTTTTCTTTTGTTTCTTTATTTGATACGAGCCACCATATTGGCATTTTGTACATATTTATTCATACTAACTAAAAGACATTATAAATAAATACAAGTTATTGTATTTTGGAGCCTGGTTGTCCGTCTCCACTTTCATGTTGCACTCATATTTTCCCCTAGACAAACTGGGTTGTAACACACCGCACAAAAATAAACAGCTCAATGGTCTTGTGGTTAGAGTGTCCATCCTGCGATTTAGAGGTCAAGGTTCAGGATGCTTACCATATTTAGGGTCACATGACAGTACAGTTTTCAAGTGTTCTATAAGGGCTGTGGTTCAACTTACAGTGTACCCACTGGCTCATCTTATCATTCTCCATACATGGTTGCTAACCTGTCACATTCAACAATCTGATTGGCCACCATGTGGAAGAGTGTCACTGCTTCTTGTATGCGTTATTTCAAATGAAAATTCTTCCAGATTTTCAGATCATCTGCGGCAAAAACAGACCAACAGGCATTAGTCCGACACCCTACCAAAAACCCAAACCCTAAACCTAACCTCACAGGAAGTCACAGGTTAGTTTTAACCTGCCACAGGTTAAAATCATGGTCTACAAAGTACATGCTTTTAATTCTGACCCCCCTGTTGTTCCAGTCATGCAGGTGAAGTTGGAACTTCATGGGAGCTTATGTCTTGTAGGATTGTTTTGGAAATCAAGCTGAATGTCCATGAATGCCATCCAGAATCATTTGTGGGCATTTTGCACCTCAGTGCTTGATTAGAGTTAGTGTGGGTTGCTCACTACCGGGGGCTACAGGGACAGATTGAAGCCTGAAGCGCATTCATCACCGTTCCTGGCAGGGGGCACCTTTCTCAGCCTCACACTGCTTAGCTTACAGACGACTCTGTCCAGCTTTTCATACCTTTATTTTTATTTTAACTCGCTTTCAAAGCTTTTAGCCTTTGTTTTTGCAGATAACATAGTCATAGCATATGAATACAATTATGTTTGCATTATGATGTACAATCACTGAAATCAAAAGGTACTAGTGAATGATTTACGAAAGCCAGAATACTCTTTTAAAAGATCTTTTAAAATGGGGGTCCACAGCCATATTCATTTGGAGGTCCTTGACATGAAACTGTTTGAGAACCACTGGCTTAATCAACCTGCAGTTGGAGAATATAAGAGAAATACTCCAGTACTGACAATATGCAGCAGCATCATAGCAAGAAAACTAACTTTCCCCTTAAAGCTCATGGGCTAAGTTACAGCAGTGACGGGTCGGGGCCCGGGTGGCTTACTTAAAAAATAACACAGGTAAAGAGCAACACCCTGACGGGGCACGGCGGAACAGTGGTAGTGCTGTTGCCTCACAGCTAGAAGGTCCTGGGTTTGATTCCCGATTGGTTGCTGGCGGCGTGTTTCCTCCTCCACGTCATCAGTGCCCATACCCGAGGCGGGGTTGGTTCTGATTGCAATGGGAAGTGTATTCCATAGTTTTGGAGCCAGAAGGGAGAAGAGTATGCAATGGGAAGTGTATTCCATAGTTTTGGAGCCAGAAGGGAGAAGAGTATGCAATGGGAAGTGTATTCCATAGTTTTGGAGCCAGAAGGGAGAAGAGTTTGGGATCGGCTGATCTAAGCGCTCAGGAGGGTTTGTAGCGTGCGATCAGACTTGTAAGATATGGCGGTGCCATACCTTTGGTTGCGTTGAATGCCAGCATCAGAGTTTTGTACTCTACCGCAGCGACCGGGAGCCAATGGAGGGAGCGGAGCAGGGGAGTGACATTGAGAATGTTCTTGAGATTAGCAGTGTACTGAAATGTTGTATTTCATACAAACATCAACAGAATGCACTGTAATCTCATGGCCTTGTGTTGAACTCAACCAGCATTATGTTTTTGTCCAGTACTGTCTTACTTTTCAAGAAGCCACAATACTTTTATGACCAAGTAGTACACAGTGGATTGTCAGACTAGACAATCCAACTCAGGTTATGTAATGTCAGAGACATTACAGGTTATGTAATGTCAGAGACATTACAGGTTGAAACCTTTACCAAAACATATTCTTCAATCAATATAATCAATAGCCTAATAAGAAAAAAAATAGAGAAAGTGCCCTTGTGGGCACAGGTCTCCACCAGGATAGTGTGTGATGTTTGGCAAAATGTTTAGGAGTAATATAAACATCATATAACTATGGAGATCATGTGTACCAAATATACAGATCAGCATGAAATTTGGATAAAATGTGAATGAGTAATATTAGAAAATGTGTTTTACATATGTCGGCCTCTGGGTGTCGCTATAAAGAGCAGATGTGAAAAACAGCTGGCAAAGGTTTTTCCTTGGCCTCTAGGAGTAGGGAGTGTGCATACAAGGTTTTACACAGATCGGTGAAGTTATAGGTAAAAACACTAATTGGCCAGTTATAGCTGGACCATGAGGCCAAGTAGAAAATGTTCAAGTGGCATTTCTTCCTCGGCCTAGTGGGAATGTGCGTGCAAGGTTTCACGGAAATCAGACAATGCGTTCATGATTTGCGGCATTTTGTTTGAAACGGAGCACTCCTGCGAACTTTGAAAGACAATCTTAGCCAATCAGGCTGGAGTATGAGATATCAAACAAACCCGTCTTGATCACATGACTATGGAGAGGATGTGTGCCGATTTTCATGAAATTTGGATAAAATCTGAAGGAGTAATATTAGAAAATGTGTTTTACATCCTGGTGGCGCTATAACAGGCCAATGTGAAAACTTTTGGGCAGAGGTTCAGCTCTGGCATTCAGGGAGTGTGTGTGCAGAGTCAGGCTGTGATCGAGCCAACGGCGCCAGAGATTAGCTGTTAACAGACGGAAGGACGGACACACACACGGACGGAGGGCAAAACATAGTCTCTCCCCATGCCTTCGGCCTGGTGGAGATAAAAATGAATAGCCTATGTAGGACAATGAAGAAAAGGAACACAAACCATGATCCCATGAAGAGTTGTGAGGGTGAGCAGATCTGACTCTGAAGACGCAGACAACCGACGATAGCAGCAGTGATGGAGAAGAAGGTTGTGATTCTGCTGAGGAGAAAGAGGATGGGTGATGTTTGAGACATAGCAGATACGATCCAGGGGTTGACACAAAGGTCTCAGAGGCACCCTTCGGTCAAATTCACAGTAACAGTAAATCCATCTCAGTGGTGATTTTGCCCACATGTACCTATAGTGCCCAGATGTGTGTGCCATCCCTTCAAGTTTTCAAATAATTGTTATTGTAGTGGTGTAAAAGTATAATATTTGCCTCTGAAATGTATTATCCTATAAGTAAATTAAAGTAGGCTATAGAAACCTAAAAATATGCGAGGAAAGTAAAAGTACCTAAAATGAAGTGCAGTACTTGAGTAAATGTACTTATTTATTTTACACTACTGGTATGAACAAAACAATTATAGCAATCATTGGTCAGGTCATCTGTGAAGGACTATATCAAATATGGCTGCCGTGAAAAGAGCAATAATTAACACACGTTATTTGCAACTATACTTTGCAGGAGTAGAGCAAAACAGAACACAGCAGGAGGCTCATGTAGCTACAATGGCTAGTAGGCTAGAAGATGGGATTAAATTGCTTGCTTATACATGAAATCATACCAAACTCTTACATGCCAATGATGCCATGTCCTGGATGTACAGGCTGGTCGACTGAGTTCGACCTCTATGACTTGCTTTTGACGTTTTGAGTACTTCCAAGTTCCTTCTGGCTATGCAACTGTCTGGAGAAAAACTTTGGAACACACTCCCCATTGCAATCAGAACTGCAGATTCGCTCCCAATCTTCCGCCGCAGTCTGAAAACGCACCTCTTCAGACTTCATTTTGGCCCATAGCACTTGCAGTGGCACTGCCCTAGCCTCGACCTCCTACAGGCGTAAGCAAAGGCTCGATTTATGTATCTTAGAAAGCATTTCTTATGTAGACTCTGATAGCAGTTATGTAGTCCTATAGCATTTCATGTAAACATAGCACTGTTAGTTAGCCTGTAGGCTATAGTATTCACATTAACTACTTTGTATGTATATGATGTATTACCATGCTTTTATTTTGTTCTTGCTTATGTAAATCGCTCTGGATTAAGAGCGTCTGCTAAATGCCTAAATTGTAAATTGGAGGAATGTTTCACATAAACGTTCATCCCATGTAGAAACAAAGTTGAAACTATGCTTTGCCTCCATCTAGTGGACAGATTGTAGATTGCTTACAAACTCTCAGCATTTTAATTTGGATCATCTTTGTTTTGTATTTGGTTAATTAACAATGCATTACTTCCTATTTACTTAAGTAAATAGTCATATATTGTGTCTGAAAATATTAGTATGCTGTTAAATGGTCTTTATATCTTTTTAAGTTATTGTGGGAGTCTTTGGTGCCCTTCACTGTGGAGGACTGGAGGTCGTGCCTGCAGACAAGGTAATTTCTGGAATAGCAGATACCCCCCAGTTCTATAATGCTCTCTGCGCCCCTGACTTTGACTGTAGATTTCTGCATAAAGTCTCCTGTCAACAGTTATGTCCATGTATTGTGTATAGAATAGGCCAATATCTTCATTTATTGCAGCACACTGAGGAGACTTTAGCGAAAAGGACAGACATGACTTTCTGTTCAGTGTCAGTTTTTATTCCCCGTTTCTATTCTACGTGATGTAACAGCATAACTGAAGCACTGCGAGTCACATCATATTCATAGGCCTACAGTAGCTGTACTGGACATTGAATCTGGTTCTCAGCAAGTAGCCTACCATGTTTTATCATGGCATAGTTCAACTCGTCTCCAATAGTGAGACATTTCTCTGCTTTAGCATTGCTTTTCAAATTAGACCACAAAACTGATCTCTGCAATTTTGTCACAGGAACCAAGGTCTGCAGGGACTACTTTACTGCTCACCTGCAGTACCACTAAAGATCCCACTGCCGGAGTTTCTCTAGAACAGTCTCCACACAGTGCCAGAGCTTGAGGTGTGTGGTGTACCAACCTGTATGTGTTTATAAATCTGTCAAATGCTATAATTGTTATTGATGTGTATTGGAACACCTGAAAGGTAAATTCAAGTAAAGTAAAGGTACTAATAGTTACTTTCCATCACTACTAGCATGTGACTGTATGAGGCACAGTGTGTAAGTATGGTGTGCGTGCGTGCGTGCAAGCGTGTGTTTCTGAGAGAGATAGATTACTGGATTGTACTCGCTACTGCAGTGAGTCCACAATTTATTTATTTTACTTTTTGTAACTCCGATCCCAGTGAACTGAATCTCCTCCAGTGTTGTGGCATGACCTGTTTTCCATGACATTTTGAGAGAAAGATTCAATAGGCATGCAAACATTACAAAATATCAAATTTATTATGATCTTTAAAAAATTTGCACATGCACACCCACACAATAATTTGTAACCATCAATATAGGCTGATATTTCTTATCATAAAGCTAGCACACAATTGCAGACTTTTAAACATTATGGTATTGAAGACACCATGGGGAAAGCTTGCACTGTTTGATTATAAAGTTAAATGTACAAAAAAGGCAGTTTGAAAATCAAGTATAAACATTTAAAAACAATTTACAAATGGACAAAAGTACAAAAAGAGCAACAGTCACTCAAACTGAACAGAAGCAATGACTGATAGTTATATGGTCCATAATAGGAAAATGTACATCAATTCACTGTAGGTTCAACATGTTTGGCTGAGAATTGTACAGAAAGTTTTACAGGATGTTTTTTCATACATTCCTTTTTGGCAGTCTCAGTTTAAATGTATATAGAAAATATAGGCTAGATCTTCTTCTTTTTTAAGGATCGGAGGATGGGATGAAGAACAGAATAGTATGAAGGAAAATGTGGAAAACCGTTTCATTTCACATACAAAGACTTGGACATCGGCACAATCCTTTTGGGTAGCTTTTGATAAATACATTGGCTTTCATTTCTTCATACAGTCACTACTCTATGTACTAGGGTGTTGGTATATTCAGACATACAGTACTTGGATCCTGCACCTTTTAAACACAGGAGGAATCATTAATGACTGAATCAGATGCTTGGCTTCTATTAACTTATCGTAATAAATTCCAGATTGACCAGACTTTGGAAGGAAATGGGCGTTGTAGAGGTAGGCTTGTGTCTTATTAAGAATACTATGACAAAATAAAAGGGTTAAGGTTGCACAATCAAACCTCGCAACGTAGAAACCCAGTAAACTCCCCTCAAAAATGAAGAAAACAATGTGTTGCATGGTTGGAAGTAAATATTATGTAAGAAAGTGCAGCAAATGTTAAACTGTTAACATGAGTTTACCCACGTTGCTTATGACATGTGTATTGTTAACGTTATTCCAACTGTCCCTGAAACTGGTTTGATTGTGTGGAACCATCACTAGTGTTTCTTTCATAGAGTAGTCAATCTCATTTGCAAGTGCATCAATGTGGCATTGCTAACAGCATGTATATGTTATATATCTACTGTACATCACATGACAAAATAAAGTGCCTCTATAGTATATTCCATAGAACAATGATGCAACATAAATGTCTAAGTAGGGGGAACATTTTTTGCCTTTCACCTACTGTACAGTGTGTTGTGTATACGAACGATGGACACAGACAACATCAGGGCCATTTTGAGTTTTGAAATATATGTGAGCACTGGTCTTCCATAAAATGTGATGGTCACATAAAAGATTGCACATCACAAGTCACAAGTATATTTGCCAAAACCAAGACAATTTCATTTTGTGAAGTAATGCAACTACATGAATGAAAACCGGGCATACAATTGCACACTCCACTTGACAAAGTACAAACCATTGTGCATTTATAAGGCAAATACATGGAGGTTGGATATACTAGGCATTTCACCACCATTCAACTGAATGTAAATAATGTGATGCTGAATTCAGTTTAGTGACCCTGTAGCATATAGCATGTGCTTATTAGTTGGATTCTGACCATTTCCCCACTTAGCATTCTTATCTCTGTGTGTCTTATCACAAGTGTATAGGGAGAGTACAACAGGGATCTATGATGTCGACTTAACTGTTACTTAACTGTTAAAATCACGTTACTGCATATTAGCCGTGGTATACTGAAGTATTGCATGCTTCAATTACCATTCCAAAGACATTTCCAAATCACTTTGCATGTGCTTTGAATGGTCAGGAGGGAATGTGCTGAAGTAAGAACAGGCAAAACTCCCATACACCTTGGATACAAATTCAGTCGTTTTGAACACGCTCAAGCCGGCACAGCCCCCCTGGCACCACCACGAAACCCAATTAGGTATTTTTCTTGCATCATTGTGGACTCCCAAAACAGACTCCATGGTTCCAATGAGCCCTCTGTGTTTGTGACACATGACATTCTGAGTTCTGCTCTTTTTAATCTCAGTTATGTACAGAGACATTGATCACACTCTGAGACATGCTGAGGAGTGAGGACATGGCATCATACCATCCATGTTCTACATGGACAATGTTGTTAAGTGCCACAGCCTAATCAGCGATTTCTCATTGCCACTCATTGCAGCTCCTGGCAGCACTAGTTTGATCTCCCCAAATCTTAAGATATTCGATTCCAGCCTACAGCGTGAGGTCTCTTGACCAGAATATGAAATAATTTATTCAAAATATGTTTTGTAATTAAATAACAAAATACAAATTCTACTATACAATGGGTGTACAAGAATAGAGCATTTGCCACGCTGACCAATGCCACTTGTACACTGTAATTGTTTCTGCTGCACTGGATGAAATAAATGCAATAAAGAGTATTATATTTATGGTAAGGAAGTTGATGACATACTTTAGCAAGTAGACAGAGAAATTATTCTGCAGTGCCAAGTCTTTTAAATAGTTTCTTCCCTTTGGAGAGCAGTCCCTTTTTCTTTTTGGAGTATATGTCCAGTGGGCCCCTGATGGGACTGCCAGGCCCCATGGTGGCAGGGCCCGAGCCAGGAATGTGTGGGCACACTGTGGGAGAAGCAGCTCTTCTGGGTGGACCCGATTTTTCCAACGGAACCTAATGGGAGACCCGTAAGGGACAGTTCAGGGTTGTTAAAAAAAAAGCCAGCCGCCGCACACGCCAGTCATTACTCCCCCTGTCCACTTAGTCCTTTCTGTCTCAGAAGGGCCATCATAGCTCTGAATTTCCCCAATGATACTGTATTTCCCTGTTCTTGGCAGCTCACATCAACTGCTCAATTCTTTTTTTTGTCCTGTGTACTGAGGAATAACCCCTTCCCTCCACTCCACCTCTCTGTTATGTAGAAATAGTCTTGGTCCAAACTACCGCCAGTAAGCTACAGCACCACAGAAGGTAAGCAAGACAGCTCATATCTTCTCACTTCATTAGCAACAGAGTCTATCCAGACAAAATGACAAGCCAAGGCAAGGGCAAGTTCCTTTCACACAACAAAGAGATACAGCTGTACGGTATTACAGTTTAGAACAAATGAGACATGTTCATAACACATTCACTTTTCTTCCTCTTAAACATATAATCACTCATACAACTGGGGTAGAGAGTAACTACTAATATCTAAATATCACTTTTTTTGTAATCATGAGCTAAAAGGCTCTTTGAAATTGCACTTTGGCGGTATGGTTTAATATTTTGAATATTAGCTACAATGCAGAACTGTAACCGTCCAAATTATTAATAAGATAAATATGTGAAGCTGATTATATTAATAATAAAAGCTTTACATTTTCAATTTTTTGACAATACATTTTTCATCAAGGTAACTTGATGAAAAATGATCTTGTTTCCAGTTTGTTTCCCGTCTCTGCATAAACATGTCAGCAAACGTAATTTTTCATCATTGCTTCAATGAGAGCGAAAACGTGCACCCTGCTGTTGATTCCATAACGATATAACACTGGGCTTTAGCTGAATGATGTCAATTTATAAAATGTCTTGACATTGTCATTGAGTAGATTTGAGTGGGAATCACTAACATTTCTCACCGTTTGGATTATGTGAGTCAGTGACTCAGGGTGCACCTCTTCAGGAAAAGGGGAAGGTATTTGTCTAGATGTCAGGAGCAAAGGTTTAACCAAATGTCTTGACTACGGTGGGTAATTGAGGGGTGTGCAACAGATGGCCTTTTAGCTAACCATGAGTTACAGCAGGAGACTTGTTAGGCTTAATTTATACTTCATCACACGACCGTGTCGCTTGCCAAAAATGGCGTGTTTTCAATTTCTGAAAAAAAGTGTCATGCAACAAAGTATAAATATTAGCATTGACAGTGTGGGAGACGGACATTGTCATGTACAACACTCTGAAGACAAACAACTGAAGATACCATACAGTACTTCCTCTTTAATGCATTGGCTGGGGTTGTTATCCTCCAACAAACAAGCAAGGCAATATTTTGAGGGACAGAGGAAGGAAAGGGTCTAAAACAACTAGATAGCTGGGAACACCCAATGATTCATATGGTGTATGGTGTTGCATACCAGAAACTAACGTTACCCATGTCATCTGCATTAGACGAGGAGTGCGTAATCTTGGTATCCTCAGTTGCTCACTTACGTGACGGAAACACATCCTTTAAGGTGTGAAATGAACACTCTTCTTCTGTTTTGCCAAGCGGGTGAGGAAAGAAATAAAAAACAAAAATATGTGGTGATGGCATTTTGAATAATGTCAATTGTGAAACAAGGAAATAAACATCTGATGACACCTGTTGATAATCAAACAACTGCATTATTTGTTAAAACGCAAAGATTCACATCACGTTTAGAGTTCGGAAATTATGTATGTGAAATTATTCTTTGATGGCAACATAGGCTAAGTGATGTTTTGTGAGCTACTTTACAAGAAAGCAATATACAAAACAAGGCTTTCAGGAGCAGATACAAAAGTACTGTACTAGCCATCTTTTTCTTTTAATATATGTAATATATATATATATA
>OOFJ01105560.1:0-12889 GCA_900323375.1 Benthosema glaciale
TTGTCTATTAAGTGCACAGAGATGTAACATTTCCTAAACCTATTAAGGTCCACGCACGCACGCACGCACGCGCACGCACACACACACACACACACGCAGCAATCATGGTAGAAAGAGGATACATGATAAAAGCATTTAATCTTGGGGATGAGAGATGTGGGGTTGAAGTGCAGGGAAAATACACGTCACAGGAATATGGGTTTTTCAGAAATATTTTCAGATGTTATTACACTTGGCCAGAAGTGTTCCTTTGTGTTCCCCATGCCTGCACCCGTAAATCTGCTCATCAAACAGTCTAATCCTTCTGCCTCCAGAATTAAAGCTTTCGGTCACACTTAATTTACTTATTTGCTTCTTGGAGATGGGACCGTTCTGGAGCCCGGCCGATGCCAGATTTCTGGGTCTGATGCCCATCCTGATTTTGGAGAGCCCCTAGAGGACTAGGCCACAGATTACAGATGTTGTTTTTTTATTTCATTTTTTTTAGGGGCGCTCTCAATATTTGTCATTGACAATGAAAGGATAAATTAGGTCAAATGTCCGCCGAATATGACGTAAATTTAAAACCTATCACATAAATTCAGTTGTTCATGAGATGATGTATAATGATAAGAGTGTTCCTCACTTCACACAGGTGTGATTTTTTTTACTCATATTTCATCAAAACGTGCTAAATCTATTTTAAAATCATACCAAAGTCTGAAGTGAGTGGTGCAAAAACGCTAAACATAGGGATGGGTGTACATGTGTGTACACAGGGACAAAGCTGGGCCTTGGAGTGGTTGCACCAGTCAAAAACATATATTTTCTATTTGAGAGCTTTTACATGAACTATATTTGATTCCCTTTTTTTTCTCCTTTTTTACATTTTCAGCTATGATGGCATGCCTAGAACTCCAGGGTCAAATTGTCTTATTCATCAGCCACTGCATGGAAACCATTGGTTTGCAGGACTGTTAAGGGACAGATTGTTGACTGCCTTCTCCAAGTTCCCCTTCTTACACAACTGAACCTCACTGTGACTGGGATCTTCACTGGCAAAGACAAAATGGCAACCTAACCTAACAAAATAAGCCAAATTGCTTTTAGCAGACATTCATTTTACCATTACATTTGCAGTATGTACAACAAACCACATTTGGGCATAGCTGCATTGGGAACCACTTATGGTTATGGCTGAGTCATGGTGACCTGAATGTGATGATGTGGTCTGCCGGCCGGTCCTCCCATTAGCCAAATTTAATAGGATTACAATCCAAATACCGCAAATAGCAGAAGATATTGTGTATTATATCACAATATACATTTTATTACCAATATATTGCCCTGCCATGAGCCCGGTGTGGGGCTTGAACCTACGTATGAAAATTCAGGTTCTTTTTAAAAATGTCAAGGCAGGCAGCTCCTGTTCTTTCTGTTCTGTCTCTGCGTTCTTGCCTCCTCAGAAATGAAACCACAGGGAGACAGACAGCAGTGGAGGGAATATGCAGACACAGCTCTTGATTAGGGAGCGTTAATGTTCCCCGTGCTTGCTTTAGCACACAGACACTTGAAACTAATTCATTGCCTACTCAGGGCACTGTCTTGACAAGCATTGATGAATTCCAGTGGCAGCGGAGCTAGCTAATAGAGATCTCATTCCCCGTTTTTGCTCTCGCTCACTGCTCCATAACCTGCTTCTGTTTCACTTTTCCAATTCTCGTTTCACAGCTGTTCAAGGTTTTCTTTTATTTTTTTTCCTTTTTGAGCGACGTAAAGTCATATAGGATCAGAGAAGCTCACTTCTGGAATATAGAGAATAGAATATCATATTGTTGCCATTGGGCAGAAACCTCCTATGTCCATATACTAAGTTTTTGTGTTGTTTTTTTGTAAATTAGTGCCCTACTTCAACATACTACACTACAGCATCAGACAAAAGCATCCAAAGTAGCAGATCTTTGTGCCGTGCGAAACGGCTCGTTTTAAGCTTGTGGACCTGCTACTCTTGAATTTGAGGATTCAAATTCAACGATGAATCAAATCAGGCATTTTGCTAAAACAAACCGATCCTGCAAACTTTGGAAGGCAATGTTGGCCAATCACAATTGCATCTGAAAAAAATTGATAGATTTTCTATTAGCGCCTTCTATAATAGCTAATATCTAAATTGAGGCAGAGGTTCAACTCTAGCATGCAGGGAGTATGTGCACACAGTTTCGCTGCGATTGGACAACGGTGCCGGAGATTAGCTGCTTGCCCAGACGGACGGACGGACAGGGTGCAAAACATAGTCTTGGCTATGCCTTTGCCCTGGCATAGACAATACCACTACTACTACTAATAATAATAATAATAATATAGCAACAACATTCAATCAATGGATACATTTTTTTTTCTTTTTCTTTAACAGTTTGACATACAAGGTTTCCGCCTGGCAGCCTTAATGTGGATCTTAATTTGTTTTATCAGTGACAGTTAACAGATTGATTTAGCATCAGACTGTTACTGTCATGTTCTCCTGGAGTTCAGTGGAAAACGTCTGGACCTCTGGTCCACCATCACGCCAGCTGAGAGCTATCTAATCAAACTATAAGTGTCTCTATAACATAAATAAAAGGGACTGTGTCTTGAGTCAGTGCTGAGTGTTTCCAGACAGTAACACATGGAAGTGATCAGGGAGAAGAGAGTGCTATCGCAGACCTGTGTCCTTCAGTCTGTCTCACCCTGTGTTCAGAGCAGTGTGCAGAAAAACCCTGAACGCCGAGGCTTAACAAACGCTTAACTCTGAGGGAGTAAAAAAAGGGAGTGAGGGAGTAAAAAAAAAACAGACATCCATTTTTTACAGTCCAGAGTACTGTAGTGTCCCCAAACTGGTGGTATGGATCCATTTGTGGGTAGCAAAAGAAGCAAAGCAGACAAGCAAGAAACACAATATACAAGCAAGAAACACAAAGCCGCGATTGCGAGGGGTATTCACACCAATAAAAAACAATTCTGCAACGCACAATTTGGGACTCCCGACCCACTGTTCAGGAAACAGTGGTTGGAACCATGTGCATGGGCTTGGAACAAATGTGTTTGTGTGTACAATAACAGAAACATCACAAATCTATACTGTCCTACGAAGCAAAAAAGCAGTAACTACATTTTTGGACACACTTTGTGTTTGGGGGATAAACAATTACAATTACAATTACAATTTCCACTCAAACTAAAAGTCTTTCTCTCAAAACAAAAGTTGTTACTCCGCTACAAGGATTCCTGCCGGATTCAAAGGTACTATTTTAATTAATTTTCCAGTTATTTTTCTCGTAGTCACTACACTTTGGCTTTGTAGGGCAGTATAGGTGGATATGTTGATAACATGTCCCCAAATGTTTATGAGATTGAACAGTAGGGGCCAACACGTTTCCAAAAAAGGGGTGTGTCCCAGGCCGGCACAGATTTGTCCATAAATTAATGAGCGCCTGTCTGATCATCATAAAACCTCTCGCAACATTCAACAGTTTGAAGTCGGTTGGCTTGAACCCCCAAATCTCCTCTTTGTGGCCATACTCTATTGGCATTGCAAATGACTGACTCATTCTGGTTTTGGTTTGGGCTCCGCTCTGGTTCTCGATCAGCCTCTACTGGACTGCAGTCCCAATTCTGAGAAGGATGATGTGTAGCAAAAACTGTTTGTTCAGCCATGTTTATGGCCCTCAAAAGGATGGGGTTTGAGGAGGGGAATCCATCACTTCCATTACCCAGCTGTCTCATATGGATACTATTTGCTGATGTAAGTAGGTTTCTTGTGGTATCACATTGTGTAAGTTTAAATCGAGGACAGAATTATATAGGCCAGTGGACCCTATAGACTGGTGCATTGTGTCCTGAATTACTGAGTTCCGACCAAGAGAGATTTGAAACAACCTTCAGGGAGGAAGGTGAGCTGAGGTGGACTCCGTTTTTATAGCAAAAACCAGAACAAACACCACTGGCACTGACCTTTCACCCATCAGGACCTGAGGCCGATTCTGCAAATGCCTTCTAAGTTTGCGTTACTATTTTAGAAATAGGTCAACAATACAAATTACGTTAGTTTTGTGGATTAATTTACGATAAGTGAAGTGCCCCCCACAAAATGACCGGAACTACTTAATTCACTTAATTCACCAAAACCAGAGCAGAACCCCCACCACAGGACTTGGGCAATCAATGAATACAGTTGCAACCACTATATTAATTCATACTACTTAAGTTTAAAAATTGTGAACTATCCCTTTAATGGGTGAAGACAATCAGAGTATCGTGTACTACTTGGACGAGGGCAGTAATGCCAGACTTTAGTTCACTGTTTCTCAATGTCTGGTCTGCGGGCCCACCAGGAGGCGAAGTGGACCCTTATGGGTCTGTAACCCCCAATGGAGCGGCGAACCAGACGTTGCGAACCACAGCTTTATTTCCACCACACTGTGCACAGTGTTGGAGGACAGTGGGACGTGATGAGTGGGGAGGGGCACTAGTGGAGGGAGAGGAGGTAGATCGGTCTCTAAGCCTGCGTTTGTGTACATTTCCCTCCTATTGTTAATGATGATCCAAATGAACGTCTGCACAAGGGAGAGTTGATAATGGAGACATGGAGTTTTGCGTCTCATCCGGAGCTATGCAAGGTGTCAGCTGTAAGTGAAGGACTCTCTCCCCCGGGGGTGAGGTGCCAGACTAGAAGAGTCTGTTTGGAGCCCGCAGAGTGTTACAGTGTTCCACACTGTCTGGTGTCACTTCACATAAAGCCTGGCTAATTCTGCACTGGGAGCAGCTTAGGGGGGCTCTGATCTCAGATTAAGAGATGCACAATCCACTTTCTTCACATCACCAGCCTGATTATCCATTTAAATTGTTCTGAAAGCCTCCGTCGAGCCAAGTGCCAAAGCCAGATGCTGGCTGGGGATGTGTGAGCATGTATGGTTAAGGCAGAGAGCGAGGCAAGACACAGAGAGCAACAGGAGAGAGAAAAACACACAGAGAGACACGTGCACGTGTGTGTGTGTGTGTGTGTGTGTGTGTGTGTGTGTGTGTGTGTGTCAATGCGCGTGTGAGCGTCTGCCTGTTGGCAGACACCAGGCCCAGTGGCACAAGGGCAGCGCTGGGCTTGTAATTGAGAAGCCTGATCCATCTAACATGGCCAAGCAGATGTGTGGAATCTCTGACACTATAGTGCCTGATGTAGGAGATAGAACCAAGTCGAGCTTTATTACAACATAATTGCCAGCGTTCGTTTTAGTCTGCAGGGGAGTACCACATGGGCATGGTTCACAGAACCCGGGCAGACAAATCCTATACATCATGTGCTTTGTTGACTGAACTGGTTAAACGTACATGTTTGTCTCTCAACTCTTGATGGCATTAGCACAAACACATTGGCACCTTACATAGCTGCACAGCACGTGTTGATAATTGGTAAAAAACTGAGAGTACCTCACCCACAGCGCTGACACAATAAATACAAGTGTTAAATTCAAGGATAATGATAATGTAAATTTACAAGAATACTGGCAAGGACATGAATAAGTAATTATACTAGTGCATAATCACGGGGTCTCCACTTTTACATTCACAAGAACCGGCATGGTGCTCATCCAATACGAGAAGACAAGAGCCAGAAAAAGCTTTTTCAGGGCAATATCTCCCAGCCTTTCAATAAACTTTGTAATCCAATTCGCTGATGCAATAACAAAGACTTGTTAAAGGCAGCACCATGCAATTACTGCATATAATAGGCCCCAGAATCAATAGAGGCAGAATTGAGGCTCCAGTTTCCAATATCCAGACAGCCCAGAGTGCACAGATACTCAAATGACAGCATCAACTGTAGCACCACCTAATCAACATTATTTCAAATTTGGATCATCTGAAGCCCATTGCTACATATTTATAGTTCATTACACCTCTCTAATTTGATTGAGAGGGTAAAGGGATACGTTCTGAGTGCAACTCAATCGTGTGGCGTTACAGTATCCTTTTCCCTCAGGGAAGCAGTGAAGCTTTCCCTGTTAAGGATGTGTGCTTTACCAAGCACACCAAGGTCATCTTATCTCATTCCCTAAGTGCATAAGGTAAACGATACAACAGCCATTCTAAAGAGCCAGTGCACGTCGTCCACTGCAGAGCGTATTGCCTTTTATCCACTATACCACTGTAAACTGAACGATATGAGATATGTAGAGAGCAATTATGGCTGTTTAGAGATGAGTCAACAGCTAACATTATGGCCATTTAGATGATGCTAGTACAGGAATAATAATAGTCTAGAAAGTAGTCAAAGCAGCAACACATGGACAACAATAGATCCAATTAAAAATATTTTCGTCCTCAACTCCTTTGGGGCATTTGTGACTGTAGCCTATATTTGCACAATTAAATGTGTCCTCTCCATTTAACCCATCCTACGTTATCAGTAGCAGTGGGCACTACAGGGGCAACATTCAGGGTGGAGTTAGGGCTTAAGTGCCTTGCTCAGGGACACTTAGGCCGCCTAGTTCAAACCCGAATGTTATACTGCGATTAAAACTAATCCTGCTGCATATTGTTGGAAAGTGCGGTTTGTTTGGCAGGTGTGAAGATCTAGTTCGCCAAAATACGGGGATTTTGCTTTGCTTCCAAGCACACCTGACTTCAATTCACTACAGTTGTGAATGCAATCCGTATCAAATTAAGGAAATGAAGCAAGAAATGTGGAGGATGAATGAGGAGAAGTTTACGCACCGTAAAGATGGCCCTTTACCGTCATCTTGGTGAATTTTGCATGTTGATTGTTCAACATGTATCACATGATGTCGAATATGGATGCTGGGATTCAAGCGGTCAGAAAACCATCCATTGCCATTTGCCTCCCTCACTAAAGTCAAGTAGAGACTGGAGACTCATTAAAATGATCCATGGATGGGATAAACTTACACAGTGTTCCCAAACTGTGGTGCGTGCACCACTGTGTATAACGTCCAGCACTATGAATTAATAAAATATTAATGCTGGGCTGTTATCTGCGTTAACGTGCTGCGTTAATGAGACTCTTATTGCGCGATAAAAAAATAACGACATTAATCTATGTCTACATGAGGTCTGCAAAAAGTTGAGATTGAATTAATTTCATACTCTGCCATTCATCAAGGGATTGTTATAATTCCAATCTGTGGATTTTATATTTTCAATAGGTAAAGTCATGTTCTGATATGCTTTATTTAAAATTATGTGGAGACTGGAGAGAGATGGTTGGTCCACTCCAGCCTATATATTTCACGTGCACTTTTCCCCAACCGTTAATGTAACTGATCATGCGTGGAGCGCTTTATGCTCAAGTCCAATTCTAAATATTAAATCAAAAAGCAGAATATATACTTTTAAAACAGCATCTCCCTCTCTCTCTCTTTTTGAGTTCACAAACATACAAAAAGGCAGACAGACAGACAGAGGGGGTCAAAACTCAAGACACAACTTCCTAGGTGGAGGTCATAAAAATCTGCAATGGAACACTTAAAGACTCTTCCCCCCCCCCCTCTCTCTCTCTCTCTCTCTCTCTCTTTCTCAGCACAATGCCATCTGCACCGTAACACTGGAAACTGTTGTTCCTTTTGATTAAATGTAAATGAGCTGGGGCCGTTTTATCCAGTGTCCCGAGCCCCCCACCACCACCACCACCACCACTCCCTATGCTGCATGCATGCACATTGGACTCTCACAGCTGGGGGTCCGAACGCTCTCTGAACAGCTTGTGTTGGTGTGGCCCGGCCCGTGTCAACACACCACAGCCCCCAGGCTGGTGTGCAGAGGATTTACCACACCACACCACAGCCCCCTGGCTGGTGTGCAGAGGATGCACCACACTACACCACACTACACCACAGCCCCCTGGCTGGTGTGCAGAGGATGCACCACACTACACCACACTACACCACAGCCCCCTGGCTGGTGTGCAGAGGATGCACCACACTACACCACACCACAGCCCCCTGGTTGGTGTGCAGAGGATGCACCACACTACACCACACTACACCACAGCCCCCTGGCTGGTGTGCAGAGGATGCACCACACTACACCACACTACACCACAGCCCCCTGGCTGGTGTGCAGAGGATGCACCACACTACACCACACCACAGCCCCCTGGTTGGTGTGCAGAGGATGCACCACACCACACAGCCAAATGGCTGGGTGCAGAGGATGCACGGTATGCACCTATTCGGAGCAAAGGTGGGTGACAATTCAAACTTCTCCCTTTTAGCAGTGATGTACTGACACGTTTAACTAACTAGAAGTCCCAAAGGCATGTATAAGTATTGTACCCTAACCTAACTTTGCAAAAAAAAAGAAAAATCAAAATTGTATTTCATTTCACAACACTGCCTTTCAGTAGTACCTGGATTCTGTTGAGGTCAAGTTCAAAACCTTTTCTTAATCGCCAGGAATCCACATTTGGGGTACAGAGACAACTGAGGTCCAGTTTACTAGTCTAGAAGGTTTAAGACTTTTGGAGGTTAAAAAAACATAACAGTGACACTCTATAAGGAGGCTGCTAGCCTGCTATGCTGTGAGGAGGCTTGAAGCAAAGATCAATTTCGGTCTGCTAAACTGGAAATTGGCCCCATCAGAACCACAGAGGATGATGGGTATTTTGGTACACATATGTCTCTAATGACAGGGCAGTGCAAAGGGTGGAATCACCAGTGCGTATATTTAGCACACTGTTAAGTCTTGTTTCCACTATAGGCTCTAAGGGAACAGTTACACTCTCCACTTTTTACTTCATTCTTGCTGGATTAATGTTGCACCTTTGTGCCCCACTGTCAAAGAGGGAGGAAAATTTGGTGGAAAATAATGTTTTGCTGTATTTTTCTGCCATCAAAAGTAAAGCTGCAATCGAAAAATGTCCACGTCTCACCCAGGATTCAAACCTGGGCCCAACGTGCAAGGGCCAAACATTTATTTTCCATTAATATTTGTATTAGAAAGCAGGCATCACCTTATTGTCATTACAAACATATCTTATAGTAGGTATTCATATATTCATGGAATGACAACATATAGACTTTCTGAAATAAACTGTGTTGCTGACAATCTTATTTTTCATTTTTACAAACATAACAAAATATAAAATACTATATAATAGAGAAAAAAATATATATACATATATAAATAAAATCACATAAAACAGAGAGAGTAGAGGAAAGGAAGAAAGTTTAAAGTGAGAGAAAGAGAGGAAACAGAGAGAAGAGGAGAGGGGGGGAAGGAGAGGAGGGCCCATTTACTCAATGATCAGGATTTAGCTGACAGTTAAAGAACATTAATAGAGGGCCCCATTTCTTATGAAAAGTGACTAGATTACCTCTAACAGAATATCTAATCTTCTCCAGTTTTAAAAAGGACATTACTTCTCTCAGCCATTGGGTACTAGAAGGGGATTTGGTAGATTTCCATTGTAGAAGTAGATGTCGTCTAACTATTAGAGAGGTAAAAGCTATAACTATACACCAAAGCGGCCACAATTTCTACTGTTGAACTGTAGTAGACAAAGCCTGTTCGGAGCGAAGAATAGTTGGATTTGACCCTGCATGCAATACACTGTGTCAACCAGTAGTGGTCCTAACTTGAGCACTTAGCAGCAGTTGCTTTAGTTATATTGTTGAGGGACCCTTCTATGTCCACCTTTTAGACATAAACTTTGTCTTAGCACTAACATTAAATGCCAGTGATACTGATTTCTTATTTTGTTAACATACTACCATATTACATATTGGTCAGAATAAGATTTTACTCACTAAAAAAAGAAGTCAGCATGATGTAATAACCAATTGTACTTAAGATATAACATTGAAGAATGAATGGTGTGCAGCAGAGGAACTAATGTAGTATTGATGCAAAGGGGAGCTTCAACAATAGCTGCCACTGTGTGTATAGCATCAGAGAAGCAGAACTATGCTTTGCTTACGTTTAATGTTGCATACAGTACACACACGCCATAAATAAGCCATCTCAGCAGAGTCTGTCGCACACAGAAAAGACACGATTTGCAAGCTCACAACACACCACGGACGCGACAGGTTGTTAGCTTGCAGATCTGCGGTTCTTTTGTGTGCGCCACCAACGTTCAACCACAGTAGAAATGTGGCTTTAAGATTTCACAGCTGTCAGTGAAAAGAGTAGTGGTACTGTGAGTGACACCAGCTCTGCTGAATCTTCTCGGGCTCCTTGATTTGTCTTCTAAAGAAGAATGGGGGGGAAGAGGTGTTTACATCCCCCAGCTTTCGGGGGCACCATCTTGGCTTGCGGAGCGCTGTCACTGTCAGTACAGTCACAACAACCACCCTGGTTATCAAAAACACACGTTACTTCAGGTATAGGGTCAGGAGGAGGTGAACCTGGCTGATGTTTTGTATAGCGGTCTTTGGGTTATGATGATGAGTCATATAAAGCTCTGAGGTCCACAACGCACTCTGCGCAAACCTATGAGTCACCTTGTAACCAGGAACAAGGAAATCATGATCACTAAAAACGCTCCCATCCACTCCCATGTTTGTCTTTGTCTCCACCAGGCCGAAGGCATGGGGAGAGAGTATGTTTTGCCCTCTTTTGTCCGTCCATCCGTTAACAGCTAATCTCTGGCATTGTTAACCCGGTCAATGACAAACTTTGCACACACACTCCCTGGACGCCAACGACAAACCTCTGCCAAATCTTTTCCAGAACGGCCTGTTATAGCACCACCATGAGGCAGATTTCCACAGTTATAGCGGCACCATGAGGCAGAGTTTCACATTTTTGAGGGGCGCTAGCTTTTGTCCCCACACGTCTCAAGATTTGCCTTTGACAATGAAAGGGGAATTCAGGTCTAATGTCTGCTATGTCTTGTCCCCACACATCTGAAGAGTTGCCATTGACAATGAATGGAGAAATTAGGTCAAAATGATGCTAAATATGACGTAAATTAAACATCAAAACATTAAATGCCATTGACATTGAACGGAAAATGTATGTCATATGTAAACGAGCAAATCAGCTAACCAATCAAAAGCAACAGGCATTAATGATTGGCCAGTATGAGATGATTCATGATGATGTATGATGATAAGAGCACCCCTCACTTCACACAGGTGTGATTTTTACATATATAACTGCACCGATCTCTGTGAAACGTTGAATGCACTCCCTAGAGGTCAAGGTGGAAAAAAGTCTCTGCATTACTCACATCTGCCTTTTATAGCGCCACCAAGAGGCAGACTTTTGTAAAACACGTATTTTTATATTTACTCCTCCAGATTCTGTCCAGAAATCAATCCCACACATCGTTACACTGTCAGGCTGGGCCTTAAATTTCAGGCCTGTTGAGAACTTTGATTTGCTGGCCCATATTTATGACATCAGGCCAGGGCTCTCCGTATATGGGCATTCCATCATATGATGCAGACCCAGACTCAGACCCAGTCCAGGCCACCCTCTTAACTGATCACACCTTCTCATTTCTACCAGCCTTTGCCCCCCGGTTGGGTGGGCAACCTAAGACCCACTAGGCCCGCCACTTCTTCAAGGCTGCGCTCCCCCTTGCCGTGGTAGAGGTCATGCAAGGCCATGTGCTTCCTGCTGGAAGCCAACAGACAGAGGTAGGTGTGTGAGGCGTGAAGAGCCTCGTGCTGGCCACGGCAGCACCTCTGTCCCGTTACCTCGTTCCTGCCAAACTGTACCATAACATAGTTATAAGCCAATGATTGTTTATAAGTCGACCCCCGTATCGCCCGCAACTCCTTCAAGATTCCTCGGCACGCTATGAGAGGCGAAGGCAGCGCCGCCATCTTTGTTGTTCTGACTAATAATACGTGTTGATTATTGATCTTCTCCATCCCTGATGATGTCACATGATGTCACAAGGCATGACCATATATGGAGACGTGGGGTGACAGACGGACAGGACGAACTGACAGGAAATGCATGTTTTCATAGTAAATGCGACCTGCCGTCGTAGTAGTGGATACAAATAAAAATAAAAACGTAAAGAAAATATACAATGCGTAGTTGCGTACTGGTAACTGGGGTAAAATGACCCATCTATAATTTCTGCTACTCATGTATCACAGATCAATATTGTGGGGGAAAAAAAACAATAAAGCCACGAATGAAAAGAAATGTCAGCTATTGTAATGCAACAGCTGCAGCCATTTAGATTGCTGAAGATACAGTATGATGCCTTTTCATTCAGTCCACTGACTGATAATGCCATCAGGCCTCATATCAATGCTTTTTTGAAAAACAGCCAGGAACCTGTCTAACTCGTCCACTCCAGCGTGCTTCATCATTTTAATTGGCTACACCTGTAGTGGACGATATGTCTTCATCACCTGCCTTTCCCATAATCAAATAGGGGATATTGGAATGTTGAGAAGGAAGGAAGGGAAAAAAAAGTAAATGATTTATTTACTCACATCACCAGCCGCACCAGCCTCTGCCATATTCATATAGTTGTTGTTGTTCTGGAACTGCAAGTGAAAGAGAGAAAAAACAAAACACACGATCAACCCTGCTGACCTCAAGATAACATCAGCCAGTGGTGTTCGTTGTAAAGGCGCTTGCCATTTCACAAAGGACGGCACATCCATTCAAACAGCATGTCACACTTTGCTTTGAATGTTTACACGTTGAGTTAACCCCTCGAGCTCCTTACACATGCGAGTTCTGCCACTTTTTAGCCGTTATTGTGACGTGAAGAGAGCGCGGGGTCTGTGAGAGGCCCAGGCCCGATTCACAGCAAGGTAATGAGAATCTGGCCCGGCCATTCAGGCCTTATGGAATGGCAATTAAGGATGTGTTTGCATCACAAAGAAAAGCATGGAGATTCAGTGGCAGGTTATTAACTTCAAGTAACCTGTTTGGGTGGGTGGGT
>OOFJ01105571.1:0-12617 GCA_900323375.1 Benthosema glaciale
ATTCGAATTTCATCCCGTTTCCCCACTTTGTCCCACACATGCAATACTTCTGTCCCTCAAATGAACAGTTTGGATCTGGTCACCCTACAAGCCGCCGATCTCTGTACCACATGAAAGTCATATCGTTGCTGTCGGGCAGAAACCTCTTATCTCCGTATTCTAACTTCCGTAAATGAATGCCCTACTTGATCATTCATAATACACACAAAGGCATAAAAAGTAGCAGATCTGCATTCTCGAAACGTGGCATGATGAGTCGTTGAGTTTTGAGCTTTTAGATCTGCTATTTTTGCTATTACTGAATTTGAATGCTAAAAAGATGACAGAAAACAGTTTTGGACGTATGCGGTTTCTTTCTTTCATTATTCTTTAGGTTTTTTAGATATGTTTACATTTTTGTACTCTCTGTGGTTCCTGGGTGACTTATTTTGATTCACATTTTTCACTTAAAATGGGTATTTTACTTTAGAACACTTGGCCAGCTATTGTGTGCACCCCAGACAGTTTTTAAGTTGCTTGGTTCAATATTTAGATATTTGATATTAACAGAGAAATCCTGATCAAAACACATGAATCAGCCTGTAATCCTGTCTCGAACATACATGTTGGCCTTGAATTGTTTCGTAGATGCCCCCTGTTCTCCATTTTCCCCACCCCTCCCACAGTAAAATGCAGTTAGAATGGAGCTGGTTGTCTTCATTCTAATGCAGGTATTTTAGTAGCTCCAAACGTAATTCTTAGTTCATGTATGGTCTATTAATAATGTCTTGGTACTCACACATGCACTGTTTGTCACCCTCAAGCTGCCGTTCATACAGAACCCGGTGGTAGAGTTCTCAATGGGCCTGAAAATTAAGGCCTAGGACGGGCCTGGGTTCTGGTGACTCATACTGTCTTTCTAATGCATGAGGAGGCTGTGTTTTTTCAATGACCCCAGAACTGAAATTCCCCTTCAAGTAACTAGTAAAAAAAAGGTGCTCACGTCTATATACAAACACAATTGGCCCATGGATGTTCAGGGGAGGGAAGCCGGGCAGGGAGAGTGATATTTGTCACTGCACGTATTCCTACGGGCTGAGGCGGCACCTGTCAGCAGGGAGTGTTGGGCGGGAGGAGTAGGACGAAGGCGCAACGTCCTCCCGGTGGGGGCTCCTCACTGGCAGGTGAGGCAGTATGATGCGACAGCAGTGACAACACAGAAATGTGTATGGGGAGGAATTAATTGGCATAACAACTAGCCTCGGTCCCGAGGCTAGCGGAAGTGTCCATTGGAACATCCGTCAGTTGTATTTCCCCCGGATACGATACCAATCACAGCACTTGTTTAATCCGCGGAAAATGTAAACTGATTTGTCATTTCCTTGGGCGTAACTTCCGGCAAAAACCTGCAACTTCCGCCCAAACAGACGATAGCTTCTCCAGCGTAGGTCTTGCCCAGGGTGCATAACAACCAAAGTGGTAAAAAAGCAACATAAGTAAACTAGTAAAACTAAATATAACGGTAGCTGGTCACCTCTGCCAGGCCAGCAGTGTCCAACATCATGCCTCCAACCTTTTTGACCTCTTTCTTTCTGTGTTTGGCAGGACTGTACTTTCACCAAGATGCGCTCAGACAGCGCTCTGCGAGTGCTGTTCAGCGGCTCCCTCAGACTCAAGTGCAAGAACGCCTGCTGCCAGAGGTGGTACTTCACCTTCAACGGAGCGGAGTGTGCAGGACCACTCCCCATAGAGTCCATCATCTACTTAGACCAAGGCAGCCCAGAGCTCAACTCCACCATCAACATACACAGAACGTCAGCAGGTATGTTATGCTTTACGCCGACGGTGTAACCACATACTGTAGTGTACACTAGGAGGTCATGTTCTCAAAAATTGTCAAAAGTTGTGAAGAATTTAACCAATTCAAGCTAATGATTTGATAGTGATATTATGGTAAAACATTAAAGCACCATATTCTGGTATTTCTGTAGTAAACAGAAACTGACTTTTATCCAATCAGGAGGAAAATAAAACCCACAGATATAAATTCTCAGCTTCAATTTTAGTGTTCCAGAACCTATTGTGTCTGCTCATTTTTGTGTTTCATCACTTCAAATTTAACTTTGTTTTTGTATCCTGTGTCCTGTATTCTCTCTCCTGATTGGATAAAATTGGTATCCTGACATGGAATTCTATTTTCTGAGCTGGCGATGGTTACAGAATCAGATGTTACAGAACAAAGACGCTCTAGCACAAACACTCACTACGACGCCATCTGTTGGCCATTATTGAATTGAACAATAGCAGACGTGTTGCAACAGCCTGGGAAAGCATGTTGCCTCTCAAAGCCATGGGGACTTCAGCATATATTTCAGTTTTGAAAGCAAACAGACTCCTTTCATTTCAATGCAAAGTAAAGTTAATCACTGTCATAAAACGATCCAATGAGTTGCTGTTCAGCTTGGGTGTTCACTGGGATTAATTGTAGCCTGGGAGAAGTGGTGACCACAGCTCTCATCTCTCTCTCTTCTGTTCTCTTTGCAGTGGAGGGGTTGTGCGAGGGCGTGAAGGCGGGATTGGTGGATGTGGCGGTTTGGGTTGGGACCTGCGCCGATTATCCAAGGGGCGACGCGTCCACGGGATGGAACTCTGTGTCGAGGGTTATCATAGAGGAACTGCCCAAATAAAAGGCTCCCTGAGGGCGTTTTTTCGACCACAAGAACGAGGTGAACTGTGCCCAGCCATCTACAGCCAACTGTATTTCACCAGTTCTGGATTTGTGATACGCTTTAATACGACCCTGAGTTTGTGGAACCCAGAACTTGTATTTTCAAATGTTTGGAAAGGAATAGCAATTTTGTTCATGAGTTTTAATTTTTTTTAAATAAAAAGTACCTTGCTGCTTCTTCCGGTTATAATGAATACAAACAAAAAAAAACTAAACAAAAAACATTAGGCCTACAGAACATAACTGTAAATGTGTTACACGTTAGTTGCAAAGAGCCATGATTTGGAGGGGAGGGCCTGATCATAGAATGCTGTCTTTATCATGTGGCTCAACCAAAACGATCATGTTGTGGTTAGTAGAGGCATCAAAGCATCAGCGATGTCAACTTGAATGTTTTATTTTTATACCAGACTTGTTGACAGGGATATAAACGGGGGAGTACTGTGTTATTTTGGTGACCAAAAATAACTGTAATTTCTTTTCTTTTTTTTACTGTAGTATCATTTTGTACTGTAGTCTCTCTGCTAAAGTGCCTTGTCACAGAGAGGATGAAATGTCATAGACAGTTTGGTAGCTAAACTGCTACTAGAAATTATACCCTTTTTAGTTAACTGGTGCCAAATTACAGAAAATGTGTTGTCATCATAGTGTGTATGATGAGCATTGAGCAGTGGACAAAGCATATACTCAAGGAATATTTAAGTATTGAAAAGTACAAATTATGAAGTACATTTTCTTTTAAATATAAATGTATTACTGTATTGAAATCTTGAAAATGTCCCCAAATGTTTAAACAAAAGAAGAAATGGAAACATTTTAGCAGATGCACAAGCTCACGTGTCGCAGTGCGATGTGTTGTGATCTTGCAGCTATTTTCACTATTTCTGAAAGGATGAAGTCATAGCATATTTTTGTAAGTTTGGTTCCTAAGTGTCCCAGAAATATAGGAATCAAACGTACTATATTTAGGAGTCATTTGCTTGCAAAAAAAGAAAAAACCCTCCCAAAAATGTACTGTAAGTAAATTAAGTACAGTTAGTACAAGGGCAGATTCTCACTGAGTCCGTTTGATTCAACTGCTCCCAGCCAACTGCCTGGTCCCCGCTGGCCATGAGTCACATTGGCCTTGATTTTCCCACACCCGAGTACCCTTCAATGCTTTCATATCGCAGCGAGTACACTTCAATCGGTCCCGAGGTCCACAACATCTGCCATATTGTGATGAATCTGCCCTAAATGTACTTATGTTACTGTCCACCACTGATGACGAGTAATATAAGACCAATATGCCTAATGCCATTTCATTGTGACAGGATTTTGACAATGCTGACAGGCTGGAGAGATGTTTGTATGCGTTAATAAAGTCATCTTTATGTCTCTTCATCAGTCGCTGCAAAAGTGTGCATGCAATGAAACCCTTTACATTTTGCACTTGTATTCACAAAAATAGAAAGTAAAAGTATGTCATTTCTTTACTGTAATGATATGTCAAACAACATAATGCAGACATAGCTGGGGGGGAAATTCGGATTTTTAAACTAAACAGCATTTCTATCATGTGATTACAATTGACTGTGACATAGATAGAACACTTAGTTTACAAAATATCTTCACAAATATTAATTCACTAAGACTTCTCTAAAATGCAGAAATCAATGGACCTTGATATTAATACCCATCTACAGTCAGTGTGGTTCAGACATTACAGACATCACACGAGATAAAGACAAAAATAATGAACTCACACATGCAAGCGATAACCCTGAGTACAAAATAATACATTAACCTTTTGCCATATGTATCATAGTGTGCTTAAGCCTATAGATCTTTTATCACAAGTAAGGTAACATAAGGAACGTTATGCATGTCAGGAATATTTAACATGAATCCTATTGCTAAATGCGTTCTGTGTTAAGAGTTTGTTTTGACAGCAAATTTTGATTTAGTTTTAGTCAGTGTTTTGAATACAATTTCCCTACGTTTTAGTCATATATTATAAATATATATATTTTTTAATTTGTTGACAACATTCTTCGCTTTAGTCACCATAGCTTTTTTTTGTCGGTGTAAAAAGGTAGTCGACCAACATTTTTCATCATAGTTTTAGCCGGTTAAAAGCTCGCTAGGCCAATGGTTCTCAAAGTGCGGTTCAGGAACCGTCAGTGGTTCCTAGAGGGAATACTGGACAACTCACCCAAAAACCCCAGGGTGAGTTGTCTCGAGCCTTTGGGTGAGTCTCGAGCTTTTGTGTGAGTTGTCCGGACAACTCACCCGGGTGAGTTGTCCAGGTACGCCTAGAGGGGGTTCCAAATGGACCCTTCAACTCTGAGCGTTATGGGGGTCCTTGCATTTTAAAGATTTGAGAACCACCACACTAAGCTATGTAAGCTCTTGGTTAGATTTTCCAACGCAGTGTACAGTAAGTGAAGCTGCTTCCACACATGCGCTGCAAACTCTAAACTTATCTAGAGTACAAATGCTTGAATCACTTGAACCAAACATGACGCAACAGACATTACACTACCAGCTTCGTAGCACAAAGTCTGTGTACTGTCTGATTGAGCCCCATCGAAATAAGAACTCAAAAGGGCAATGTAATTAGGTTGTTGACCACAATGCCTCGAATGGAAACGGTCACAAAGCATGGTGCTATTTTTAGTTTGTATGGGGTTCCATGAACCCTGTGGCTTTGGTCACTAGCGCAGAGACAGCCTCCACTTCAAGAAACCCAGGGACACTTTCAGCCTCAAGTTGCCCCATAAATATTCACCATCCTCACAACAGGACTAATGTTAAATACAGGCGGTTGCCCTTGAAAGTCCATATCAGATCGGTTTGTTCACAAATCGTAAAATCCTCCATTATGACACATCATGTGTCATGCCACATCTTTCCTCTCTAGAACCAGGGGCATCATTTGGTGTTAGCGTTCACATTTAACCACAAATTCGTCTCTTTAATGCATATTTTCTTTTTTGCAGATGAATCTGACGTAGCTCATCACAGAGTGCATCTCAATGCACGCCCTTCCAACTACTATGTGAGACACGTTAAAGACATGTTTTCTTGTCTGCAACCATAGATTCATTAACAATTTTCACCATAGGCGAACTGTTCCCCAAAATGTCATTCTTAAAAAAAACAAGTTCTGCATACTCGCGATGTGACGCGATGTGTACTGTAGAAAGTAGTAGCTTTTTTTCTTACCGCCTTCTAGTTTTTGAGTGGTGCAAACCACTCCATCAAATCACTATATACCTGGCTCGGACCTGGGGTGGCAATGTAGTACCAAAATGCCAGGTCTCCTCTTATAAGCTACTTAGCACTCTGACCTTTTCATATTCATGGTTTGGCTTGTTTGGGGATATGACGCCTCTGCTTAAAACGGAACGGTTTGCAGTGCACCCCATGCCATCTTTTTTTTAATACATTTTTCACTGAGAACACAAAATTCAGAGCAATGTCTTAAAGGACACACACGTTGTGGAAGGAAATGATCAGATGAGAGATGAAGCAGTGATCAGTGCCACCAGCAACTTAAGTGCAAACTTAGCAAACTAACAGACTACTTGCATTCTCTGTATCTTTGCCACAGCACCCCCAGAGACTGGAGTGTCCCTGCCACTGTCCCATGGTAACACCCCATAGACTGGAGTGTCCCTGCCACTGTCCCATGGTAACACTGTCCCATGGTAACACTGGAGTGTCCCTGCCACTGTCCCATGGTAACACCCCAGAGACTGGAGTGTCCCTGCCACTGTCCCATGGTAACACCCCAGAGACTGGAGTGTCCCTGCCACTGTCCCATGGTAACACCCCAGAGACTGGAGTGTCCCTGCCACTGTCCCATGGTAACACCCCATAGACTGGAGTGTCCCTGCCGCTGTCCCATGGTTTGTCCGTTGTCCTCACTTGGACTGGCCCAGCAGGAAGCGCGACACGTTCTCATACACTACGAACGTGATACAACAGGCTGGAGTAACACGGATAATGTTGGGGACCACACCTTTGTAGAAGCCTCTGGCACCCTCGTTCCTGGAAAGAAACATTAATCAACCACACGCTACAAACAAGTACAATGTAGTTATTTTACTAGTGACAACAACAAGCCTTTCTTTTTTTTGATTATCCATCACCCAAAATGATTAGGTGATTTACTATTATGTTTGGATAGCAAGAAATATAAACCGATTACATGCCACCATTGACTCCGTCCGGCGCGGTGTCTGTGCTTCCAGTGCCAACAGAATTCACGAAATAGGCCGTGAAGAAGACCCCGTGAATCGGAAGTAGTAATCGGCCATTTTCAAGCCATAGTGGGTCCCCTTCGCTAGCGTCAGAAGCTCTAATATGCTTACTGCGAGGTTGCGCAGATTTTTTTAGTGAGCTCCTAACATCGTCCTAGATCGTGCTTGTAATCTATGGCACCACGGAAGCAAGCGTTTCCGCAGAGACGGAAAGCTAAAATACGGTAAATATAATAGTATTAATTCTGGATTAACACAAGATTCTCGTCATCTGGCACAGGCGCGTTTAAGCGCTATATACGAGAAATCCCGACTTTGGCACATAGATTGTGTTATGTACCTCCACGTCCTTCTGATGACATCCACGACCCCGTCATATTTATTGTGCTGGTCCTGCAGACGTGCGCGCACCACCTGGTATGGGTATGTGGTGGCCACCGCAAAGATTTTGGACAATGCTGCCATGGAGATATATTCAAGTGGAGTCTGTCAATGGAAGTGAACGTGCAAGAGGGAAAAAAAAGAGAGAAATGGGAAGAGAATTGTTAAGTAGTGAGCAATGCAGGATATGGAAAACTAATTTTCATTGAACCAACTGCTAGGTATCAATTGTGGGTTCGTTCTTATTAATTTGAAGATTCAACAAGCCCTCGGCTTGGGTTCTATTTGGGGCTGGAACACAGTTCCAGACGTTTAGTGGGCAGTGCGGTTAATGACTCACCAGCTTCTTGTCTGAAGGCATGCTGTTGTATTTGTTGTAGCCTCTCTTCAGCTCCTCGTAGGCCATGAACTGCAGCGCTCCATGAGAGGTTCCAAACAGACCAGGAACATAGCCCTTGACACGTGAATATATGTACCGTTAGTCATAATGGAACTGGAACACCAATATGTACCGGCACATTTGAACTTGAGTTAATAAAGTACTGGATGACCTGCTTCCGAAAATAAAACCATGAAAGTATGGTTAAAGGCCAAGATTATATGCAGTTGGATTAGTTTTCCCCAACAAGGAAAGAAAAGACACATATCCCAGTGTAAACTGTCCATAGTTGGAAACGCTATAAAAACAAATACATTAAAAAAAAGCTTTCCAACAAGTCCTAGAGTTGGCACATACAGTACACCATACTTTTAAGATGTTTAATTCTAGCCGCCTGGAAGTTAACCATGGCATTTCTGGTAATAGGAATAATCACGTTTTGGGGGAACCGACAAGCAAAAATGCATCACCAACACACCTTGCTATGCAAAATTATCTAATATTGCTTACATGCTCATGTGCAGTATGCATCATCAACAAAATATAACCGTTTTCCCCAGTGAGAGAATAGATCTTCAAAATAAATAAATGCATATTATGTGGTGAACTAGTGCCCTCTAGTGGGAATTCATAATATTATTGTCATTCAAAAATAAGTACTAACCAACCAACCAACAAACCAGGCAAGTGTGAAGCATGCGATCGGTATGACATAATAATTGTGACAGGCCTATGTATTACAGGTATACGTTACAGGCACATGGTAGACTCACCCTGTAGAGACCAGCCACTCCCTCATGTCGGTAGATCTTGACGAGAGCATCGCACATTCCCTTGTACTGTTTGCTGGACGGGTCGGAGCTGTACTGAAGCACCATGCGGGTCTTAGTTACCCAGATCGGGTTGGTTAGGGTGAGGGTCAGCATACCTGCAGAGGGAGAGAGCAAACCCGGGATTAGACCTCCAATATCCAAGTTCTCTCTGTATGTATGATACAAATATTATCTCTACTGGCATTTGTAGCTGAAGCCAGCTCAACTTTTTTCGTAGCTTCGTAATTATAACAGTGAAAGATATCAAGAATAGCTAATTGAAAACGTTACACAGTATGACTTTGAAAAGGTTAACAGTCAACGATTTGTGAATGATTTTCGTCAAACTCCGCTCACACCGAATTAATTATGCCTTCACCGGTGTTTACTAGTAATTATGCTTCTGTGCACTTATTGAAAACCCTAACTTGATTGGGAATGCAGGAAATGAAAAGTGCGAGGTCCAAATAAACACAGGAGGTATGACAGCCGGGCCATAGTAGTAGTGTGTTATCTGTCCTGTGGCCTCCGTATTGATTGCAGTCAGAGTGTCAGCGGGGCTGCTGTGTCCGAATGAAGGCAGTACTAACCTGATTGAGCTGCTGACACCAGGTGCTCCGTCGCACTCAGCTCCGTTTGGCGTCCTTCCGATATGTATGCTTTGATAGCATTGTAGCTTTGGGAGGGAGGAGGTGAGAACATGGGAAGATAAGACAAGGTGACAAATACATGCAAAGGCACAATGTTTCGCATAACACAGAGATGGAGAAAGTCACCCCTACTGCCGATCCCGGAAATGATAAAACACAACTGCACAGTTATAGCAGTGTGGCTCTGAGTCTGAGCCTCTGTCTGAAGACCAATAATATCTATCAATAATATCTAATATCTCTCCCGGGACAAGGGGAAATTCCCCTTTAAGGCTAGTGGTTAAGATGTTAGTGTATCTTCCTAGAGTTCCTGTGCAGGAGAAACCAAGGCATTACATTGGTGTCATGACCCGGATCGGGTTTCCTGGTAGGAGAGGTCAAAGGTGGGTAAGTGTAGCAGAGTGGCTCAAAGCCTCTGCCTCAACACCAAAAGCGTAATATGCCCCCCCCCCCTGGACAAGGGGGAAATAGTTAGTGGGTAAAGGCTAGACTGGGCAGCATTCCCTTTCGGGTGTTCTGAACCGGTCTGGAGCGGATGGTAAAATACGTCACGTTGTAGTCAATGCAGGAAGGGAAACCACAAGGAGGAATCAGTATTGTGAATGGCGGAATTCTTATTGCGCTTTGTGGTTTCCTGCCTACATTGACTACAACGTGACGTATTTTACCATCCGCTCCAGGCCGGATCATACGGTGATTTTGGAACATAGACCAGGCTTTCCTTTTTGAAGGAAAGCCTGGTGACGCGAGGTTAGGTAAAGGCTGAATTCCCTGATGCCATGTGGCACAGGGAATAGGCCCATAGGTAACGCCACTAGGGCTTGTGGTTAAAATGTTTACCTTTAGTAGTAAACTAAATACTAGGAGACCTGGGTTCAAATCCATAGCGTTACACTGTCAGTAATGTCACTGGTGTATTTGTTTGTGGGGTTTTAACCTTGCAAAGGAGTATGATGCAATATCTGCCAGTGACCAGTGACCACACCAGATGGTACTGTAGTAGGCCAAGGTCAGCAGTAAAAAAAAAAACTAAAATCTAGCAGGGCGTGTCACGGTGCCAGATAACGTCTCTGTCGGATCTAAAAAACACCCGTGTGAAGTGAGGGGCGCTCTTATCATCTTACAACATCGATTACAACGTAATGTTTGTTAACGGTTGCTAATGTTTGTTTTGTGCCTCAAAAACAAACATTAGATTTCTCTTTATTGTCTATCATTGAAAAACATACATTAAAGCCTTATATATAAGACGAGGGGCTAGCGCCCCTCAAAACATAGCAAAAGTAGCAGATCTACAAGCTCAAAAGCTCATGAAGCGATGCTCTTGTGTGAGGCTGTAGTCAAGTAGGACATTAATTTACAACAAAAAATAAAACACAAAAAAGTTTGAATATGGAGATAGCAGGTTTCTGCTCGACAGCAACAATAGACATGTTCAACGGCTTTAACGAACGACTTTAAAAAATGTGTCACGGTCGGCCTTGGCCCTTGAGCTTACGTACAAGAAGAAGTAGAGTCCCCACGACGCTCCCGCACCCCAGATGTTGGGGGTGACTCCTTGGTAGAGTCCTCTCAGGCCCTCCAGTTGCCAGACGCTCTTCAAACAGTGCCAAATGCCATTGTATTTGGGTCTCAGCTCCAGCCCGTCGCTTACTTCATGGAAAAGAGATTGAGAAGCATATCGTCATTCATTTCAGGTTCAAATCTGCCTCATCCTGACATGTGTGTGTAAACGAAGTAAACCAGTCAGTGGCTCTCAAACGTTTTCCCAGAACTCCAAAATAAAAACAAGTTAATGGTGTGTGTCTGTGTGTGTGACTGTGTGTGTGTGAAGTATTAGTAGTCCATGTATTGCATAGCAAGTGATACAAAGGCATCCATCTTAGCCCATATCACCACCCAAGAACACAACAGCGGTCTCCAGGTTGATTCTATAAGTCAGGGTGGTGCATGCATGGTCCCTCATTCACAATCAGGTGAAAACCCCTGTACTGTAACTAGACTAACTACTAGAGCACATGGCATGTGATCTGAGGTCAGATCAATGGGTTAACAACTGGGTTGTGTTATTACAACATACAGGGAGGCTATGGCATGATAAACAGCTCCTTATAAGTTATAACTACATAACTACGATCAAATAAGAACATAAACAAGACAAACAGGTATGCATAGTCGACATGACACAGCCTGCCAGTCATACATAATTAACAACGTGACTTTTCACCACCACCGTACCAGCAAATCTGAGTTTGACCAGATCCAGAGGGTGCAGCAGCATGGTTGACACCACTCCTCCACTCAGACCCGCGGCCAGGCTCTCCAGACGCACATGGCCGAGAACCTGCACGATGTGGCTGACCGGGGACACCCTGCTGCTGCTGCTGGGGACGGGGTCCTGGAGGGGGGGTGGCGGACCCCCTGCTGGAGCTTCAGAAGAGGAGCTCATGGTTCAGCTTATTATTAGCTATAGCTACAGAAGGTTAGCTGTGTTGAAGAAGAGATCAGATCACCCCAGTAGAATAGAACAGTCTTAACATTCCGGTAACGTTGTTTCTGGTTGTCACATCATGAATAAACGCCTCCTGATAACGTGCATGTTCTTTGCACGTTTTTTCTGACATGTGACAGCTTACAGTAAACATCCAGTCTAGCCTAGAAGACACTTGGGTTGGTTGGTTCGACCTTTCAGTTTCCAGCTCTTCTTCTGCTGTTGCTGCTCTCAAGCAGTGTTGCCAGGTTTTGGAATTGGATGAGAAACAAGCAACCAGGTCTAGAAAAAAAACAACCAAAAGAAGCGACTAGGCTATTTGAAAATAGCAGATCTACAGTAGATCTATTATATACCAGTAAGAAGCCTGGGGGGCGAGTAGCGACCTCGCCCTTTGGGGCGATGTCACACCGGGACCTGCATGGGCACCATATGTATGGGGCTTTCCCCATGTATGAGGATTTTGAGTGCTGGGCGAGCGCTGGTGCTTTGGCAAGTAGGGGGGGGGGCATCAGCTATATGGAGCTCTGGGTGAAAGCTCTTCGCTATTTCGCCTAGAGCTCCATATATGGAGACAAAGACAACCAACAGCAATATCAACCAGCACTGACATCAGACTAGTGTAGAAACCTCATACCGGTATATGAATATACACGCTGCCTGGCATCGTCTTGGTGATACATACTCAGTTGGCTGGCATCGTCTTGGTGATACATACTCAGTTGGCTGGCATCGTCTTGGTGATACATACTCAGTTGGCTGGCACCGTCATGATTCATCATGACACGCATCTAGTGAACCATAGGCCTATATAAGAAGAATCCGAAGAGGTTCTGTGGGGGATCGTGACTACACTTTAGAAACAAGCCAAATAAACAACTAGCATAGAGTTTACAAACAAGACCAAAATAGAAAACTACACTTTTAGGAGTTTAGGAACAAGCCCCCCC